>JASTWP010000569.1:0-131540 GCA_030770255.1 Temnothorax ravouxi
ACGATACCGTTACGTAGTTCTTGATCGTGCTGGTTATTCCTACGTTTCTGCAATGATCAATCTCCACACCGTCGAGCTCGTATCGAATTTCATCGAACATGAACGCGACGCAATTATTCCCCAATACCACGTTATCGGCTTGGCCGGCTGCTCTGGTCACCGTCAATGTTCCTTCGACGTAGAGAAAACTTTCGCACGGCAACGTATACAGATCCTGCTGTTGTATGGGTATTCGTATCTCGTCGCTATACTCGAACGTTGTGTTGGCGTACGGGTTGTACGTGTGAGTCTCGATCTTGACGATGCGATCGTCAAAGACCGGCTCGCCTCCGATGTTAAGAATTTCAGTCATCGTTTAAATGTTTCGTACCGCGAATCCCAGAGATTGTAAAAATTTAACGTTCGATGCGTTGAGCTTCTTTCTTGTCTCTGTTTTCGTCTGTGTTTTAACGCTACCGAATGTCGATTTGATGATATCGTCGATCGTCGCAGTCGTAAAGATATTCTTATCTGTCGCGTGCTTCGAGTCGTTCAACACGAGCATGTCACACGTCGCGCGTTATCGCTGTTGCCGTCGTACGTGCAATCTGACGGTGATCTCTTCTCCTCGAAAATCGAGCAATCGTCCGTCTTGATCCGTGACGCGTATCGTTAGATCCGTAACGCTTCGCGCGATGATCGGCAGATAAATAATCTGCGCCGGCGTTTCCGATATCTTATATCCCGATGGTACGCTCGGTGAAAATTCGTGTATCGTGTGAACACGTTTGCCGTTGCTGTACGCACCCGCGGTCACGTTACACTCCACGCGAATAATGTTTACGTTGATAATATTAATCGACGCGTCCGATTCGTGCCACTGTCCCGGCTGCAATATACGCTTCGACGAGAATCCCAGCAGCGATCCAACGTTGTTCGGTTTGTTAAAGTTCACTCTGAAAGCGCACTTGATTTCGCTCTTCATCGTATTGTAATTTGCGCGGAGCACTATCGGGTATTCCACGGCCTCGTCTTCGTAGCCGTTCGCGCGAGCGGTCGTCTCTCGAGCGATATTCGCGACCGTCGTACGATCATCGTTGGAACGATTTACGCGTCGCGGGCGTTTTCGTGAAATTTCGCGTTTCAAAAACTCATGTATGGCTCGTATCTCGTACGATCCCTCGGGAATCGTAATTTCCATGTCATCCTCGTCGAAATAAAATTTATTGTTCGAAGAATTCACGTTCGGAATCGTGTGATAAGTCTCAAAACACGTTAGACCGAGCTCGTAGTCACCGTCGCTCAGATCCACGGCGGGAAAATAGTGCTCCGCGAGGATGCTGCTCTTCCCGGTCAGCGTGAACGTTATAGACATGTCGGTGGAAACCGTTAAGGAATACTGAGTCACCACAACGCACCGTCAGACTTTAAATTAGCGTCGATCGTCCGGAGAAATCGCAGGCACAATTGTCCACAGATGTTCTGATCGTATCGCTGATAAGACGTGCAATTGTACTCGATCTTCGTCACGCTCGGCCCGAAATATCGCACCAATTCTTTCGGCGGTCGAAGATTGCCGAAACTGTCAAAATATACGACTCGATCTTCCCTCTTCGCGTACGCTACCCAATGAGTACCGGGACCCGTTGCATCGTCCAAATTTACGATACCGCTCTCGTTTCGACGTACACCACCGATCGGTAACGAATCACGCATGAAAACACCTCTGAAGAACGGTACGCGCATACGCCTTGCCAGTCGATTCAATTGTACGTTAGTCGTAATACCCGCGGGCATATTTAACGTTTTTTTGACGTTTTTTTTTTATTTTTGACGCTACTCTTCGCCCGCGTTTGTGCGGGCCGAGATACAGCCCTCGTCTATATTTGTACGGAGCGAGATAAAGTCCACGACCTTCCACGGCACGATTGTGACGTTGCATCTCTTCCAGCTGACGCCGCGCGGCTTTGTTATCGTTCACGGCCTTTACGACTCCCGCCGCTCCGCCGGCCAGAGAACCGAGAACTCCCAACAACGGTAGAATCGGCAATACGCCGCCTCGTTTCGCTGTCGGAAGTATCCGTTTTTTCGTTAGCTTTTTTTTCTTCACCGTTTTCGATTTTTTCGTTTTCAAGCCCATTCCGAGCTTCGTCTTAGCCTTCATGGTCGCCCAGACGGCTGTAGCGGCAGCTCTCTCTCCGAGAGTCGAATCTCTCGCGGTAATGCGTTTTCGCGCTTCCGCAGCGAGTATCTCGTCCGCCGCGTGTCTCTCGGTGAGATCGCGGTTACGCGAATAGGCTATGTCGTGCTCGCGACACGCCGCGTCCAATGGATTGATACCTTGATCGCCTCTCGCCAATCGATCTTGTAAACGAGTTCCCGGACCGCAAAATTGATAGCTGGGAATGTGTAATTCGAACGGAAGTGCGTTTATCGCGCGATTTAACAGGCCTCCACCATTTTTTTTCGTTGACATTCGCCGCAATCCTTTATCATTGGCGCGGGACCGTCGACGTGCGTTCGCTGCCACGGTTGATTGTAATGTTCGTAACAACGACGATACGCCTGAACCTCCAAATCCGCCCTTATATGTTCCGGAAGCTTGTCCCACACGTAGTGGACGTGATCGCCGCACGTTTGCAGCAGAACGGCTTTCGGCACAAATTGCAGCTGTTCGGCGCTCAAGTCGCGAATATCGGAAGGTCTCGACAGTAGAACGAACATTTTTGCTACTGAGCGATTCGCGGTTCCGCTCGGCTATAAATAGGCGTTCGAGTCAGCCAGAAAGTCGACAGTGTGGAAAGAAATGAGATTTGTGCGACAACCGTTGGCGATTCGCGTGACGAATTGCGACGACAGATCACGGTTGATGGGGAGCAACGTGGAGAAACGCAAGCACGGTACAATGCTGCCGGCTACTATACGCGCGATCATTTGCGGCCCTTCGAATTGCGGTAAAACCAACGTTCTGATTAGCTTGCTGGAAAGTCCGCACGGTGTACGTTTCGAAAACGTGTACGTGTACTCGAAATCGCTGCAACAGCCGAAATATCGATATCTGGAGAATTTATTGACATCGATCGACGAAATCGGCTACTTTACGTTCTCCAATAACAGTGACGTCATTCCACCGAGCGATGCACGTCCAAACTCGATCTTCGTCTTCGATGACGTGGCGTGCGACAAGCAAGACACGGTGAGAGAGTATTTCTCAATGGGCAGGCACTCGAGCGTCGACTCCTTCTATCTCTGTCAGACGTACGCGAGAATACCTAAACATCTGATACGCGACAACGCGAACCTGCTGATCCTGTTCAAACAGGATGGTACCAATTTGAAACACGTGTACAACGATCACGTAAATACCGACATGTCGTACGACGAATTTTGCTCGTTGTGTCACGATTGTTGGCAATGCAAGTACGGTTTCGTAGTAATAGACAAGGACAGCGCGCTTTCGAACGGCCGATACAGAAAAGGATTTAACGTGTTCGCGATACCGCAAAAGCGATCAGTCGGTGCCGATACCTCGTCGGAGGTGAAACGTTAGCCTTATAGAGATCGACGTTCTGCTTTGTTTTCCCCGCGATGGCCGCGATCAACGGGAGCGAGAATATTCGCGAACGCGAGAAGATCGTGAAAGAGATTGCGAAAACGAGTAATTCGATTCGCAAGAAACTTCGCGCTTTGAAAACTGGTAAGATCGAGAAGGACATTGAGTTGGACACGCACTTTAAACCTCTCATCGGACCGCTGAAAAAGATCGTCGATAACTCGAGCTTGACCGCGGTGAAAAAAGAGGAACCGACGGAGAGCGACGCTGACGCGAAAATCGAACCGCTATCCATTCAACAGCGCTGGGAGGAGGAGGAGGAGGATGAGGAGGATTGGGAGGATGCGACGTCGAAAAAGAGAAAACGATCAGACTCCTGGTTGGATCTCCCATCGACACCGCTTAAATCTAATCAATCGAAACGAACGAAAGTACTACCGATAACCTCCACACCGACCACGACGACGACGACGACGGGAACCGTGCAAGATACAATTCCCGAATTCCTCACAAGCGCGAATGTTTTTGAAACCACGGACGACTCGATCGCGACATCCGTACGAAAAACGTTGGAAACGTCGATGGGACAGGAAACGTTTCTACAATCGTTGCAAGATCACTTGGGTCCGCTGAGCCGAGAGTACATCAAGGCTTTTCTGAGCGCCGATCGAAGTATAGACCGCGCATACGGCATTTATTTCAGCAAAGACGGACTGATGCTAGGTAATAAACGTTTTCAAGTGGACAACGCGGATACCATAATTATCGATGGCGTACGATACGGCGGCACACCCGGCATTTACGAGTTGATCTTCAAAAGAATGCCCGATGATGAGATCTACACGAAGGAAGATATGAAAAAATACATGCACATACTGTTGGCAACGAGTGCTCATAAAATCAAGCATGATCCTCGCGAGCGAGTAAAGAGCAACTGTGGACACAAGTATCTAAATATAATCGCATCGTTGTTCCCTCCCGAATCCAAGAAGAAAACATCTGGAAAGGGATTATCCATGCCTCGCGCGATGACGCTAACCGACAATAAGATCGACTACGTGCACTGGGACGACCCCAACGAGCTGGTGGATCGTCTGCGATTGCTCGACGCTTCGCGTCACGCCGGCAACAATACCCACGACAACGAGATCATGTCGATCATCGAGGAACTTCGCGAAGCCGGACTTATTATAAATTAAACCATGCGACGGTGATCCGTTCAATCAAGATCTGCAAGCGTTACGACGTGCGAATATCGTTCAATCAGACGCGACAACGAACAAGAATGGACAAACGGTTCAACAGAAACGACTATCGAAAGGCGACGAGTGAAGAGAAGCAACGGTTCATTAACGACGGTGAGGAACGGCAACGAACGATTCGAGAACGGTTGTCGGACGGCTGTCTAGCGGTTCGAGAACGATTGTCGGACGGTTGTCAAACGGTTCAAAAACAGCTTAAAAACGATTGCGAGCGGTTTAAAAACAGCTGCAAATTACGCGGAGACAGAAAAGGCTACAAACGGCTAAAGAACGTCGACGACGACGACGACGATGAGTGGTAAGAAGCAGTTAACTGACGACGACGAGCGACAACGAACGATTCACGAATGGTTCAGAAGCGGTTACGAATGGTTCAGAAGCGGTTACGAACTGTTCAGAAGCGGTTACGAACTGTTCGGAAATTGCTACAAACGATGCACTAGAAGCAGAAACGGCGACAACGAAACATGAGACCGTTAAAATCGACCGATGCGGATAAAAATATCGAAAAACGACGGTTGGTGGACGAATTGCACGCACCGGCGAGAAGAAATTTTCCCCGCAGACACGTCATAGTGCGAGGGTACGACGACCTGTGGCAGGCTGACATCGTCGAGATGCGTCCGTACTCGCGTTTCAACGGAGGCTACCACTACATACTCACCGTCATCGATGTGTTGAGCAAGTACGCGTGGGCCGTGCCGCTCAAGGGTAAAGGCGGCAGCGAGACAGCCGACGCTATCGCTGAGATAATTCGACGCAGCGGGAGGTGCCCTAGTAATCTACAAACCGACATGGGGAAGGAATTTTACAACACCGACGTGCAACGTCTTGTGAAAAAACACAACATCAATTATTATTCCACGTATTCGGTGTTGAAGGCGTCGGTCGTCGAGCGATTCAATCGTACGTTAAAGAACAACATGTGGAAGATGTTTACGCTCAACGGAAATTACAAGTGGGTCGACGCGTTGCCGCGACTCGTGTCGGATTACAACGCGCGCAAGCATCGAACCATCGGCATGCGACCCGTCGACGTTACCCCCGCGAAAGCCGAAATACTCTTGGCTACGGTGTACAGCGCGATAAAAATCGCGGGTCCGGCAAAATTCAAAGTGGGTGACTCGGTGCGCGTTAGCAAATACAAAACAATTTTCGAGAAGGGCTACACACCGAATTGGACCACCGAGGTGTTTAAAATCGTTAAAGTGCAGCGTATCAATCCCGTAACCTATCTACTCGAGGACTATCGTGGAAAATCCGTCTCCGGAGGGTTCTACGAGCACGAGTTGCATCGCGCGATTTATCCGGACGTGTATCTCGTGGAGAAAGTACTGCGCAAGAGGGGTGATGAGGTTTACGTTAAATGGCTGAGATTCGATGGATCGCACAACTCATGGATATCCAAGGATAATGTTATTTAATTTTGGGCAAACTTTTTTATTCATAACATAAAAATATGCAATATGTAATACATGTAAATGTTTGAAATATGAAATACATATAAAGTACGTAAAAAAAAATGAAATACACATGTGTAATATCTTTATTAATATTCTTTCCAATACTGTAATATAATACTCACAATACGTTATACTACATTCATACATTCGTACATTCATACGTTATACGACATACATACGTTATACTCCTACATTATATATTACGTTACATACATATACTACTGCATACGTTATACTATTACATACATGCATACATACATACATACGTTACAAAGGTATTCGGTAATGTCCCCACGGTAACGTATCGGTCGAATCAGGTATAATGTATCGCTTATCGTCGTACGGACTCAGAGCAATTTTTGTTTCGGACACGGTGTACACCTCGTGCAACTTCGATCGTATACAGGACTGCTGCCGCGTCATTTCAATTTCGTCTCGCAGACACCGCGTGTAATCGTCGAACGTTATAGTACGCGCTACGACGTTACTTTTAACACCTTTCGCTTTTTTACAGTCTTTCTTACCATCCACCCTCAACGCGTACACTTTCGCCCTGAGTCCGACGAATTCGGTCATGATCGCACCGTTGTTTTCATCTTTCATCAAGCCCGGCACCTTCTTGTTCTCGAGCGTTATACCGTACGGGTTGTCGATCGCGTAATCGCTCGTGTCGAATCTAGCGATATCGCGTTTCATGTCCCTGTACACATCCTCGCACTTTACGTGATATATCAGACTGTCCGTATCGGTGTACATAATTCTACACATGTCTTCATACAGGGGAGACATGTACTCGTAATGAAATTCGTACAAACAAACTTTTGATACGTCGAGAATGCACATGCCGACGTAAATAGGTTTGTTAAATTTAACTTCGAGTTTTCGCAGTTCGACGGCTATCAGATTTTCCGAAAACACGCTCCTGCTATGAAAATTTGGTCGCGCGATCATTGCCTCCGCGCCGTATCTACCGTTCCACTTTGTCAGTAATTTTACATCAACGTGATTGCGTACATTCTCCATAGTTTTCCCAAATACCGCGTTGTTCATCAATTTATATAAATTTTTCTCAAACTCATTTTTGGCCAATGTTCTAAATTTTGTATTAAGTTCGATGTAAGTGCGGAGCCACGGAGATTGAGCAAATTGCAATACGCGATGTATCTTTGTGACGCGAAGGCCGTGGCGCGTGCACTGCTGTAGGTTGCGGTAATGTATGACGTAACGCTTTTTATCGTACAGCGCGGCGAGAAGTTTTTCCTGCCGTTTGCCTGGCGGTTTATCGCGCGTCGGACAGAACGGTAGGTCGGCGTGTGCGTCGTGTTTATGCTGCGGATACTCGAGATCGACTTCGAGAATGTAACCCTTGGGCGAGTCCAAAGCGATCGCGCTAAAGTCGAAATTCGAAACGTCTTCGACTCATCGAAAATCTGCGTAGGGCAGTGGCTGACACATCGCCCAGCCGTACAAGTTGTTTACATCAAAATACATCAGGTACGAGGACGGTTTCGATGAATCGTACGACTGCATGTACTTGTTATTAGCCCGCGCGTATCTGTCGGAACATTGACTCAGGCCACCGCGTATACCGCGTTCGATGAACATAACCATGTCAATGTCGGTGAGCAGTTCGAAATTTACGCGAGTATGCTTCAACATAGCGTCCCATGTGAAACCTGGTAAAGTGTAGTAGTACGCGGGATCGAGTCCGTAACTCGCTATACAACTGTCGCGGAAATTTTCAAAAACGTCGGCCAATAACAAGACATCGGTCTTCAGATACAGATCGCTGTATTCGCCCAAGGTTCGAACGGAGAACCGTCGCCAGACGTTCGCGGCGTGCTCGTAATCGCTCTCGGATACGGTGTCACCGGTCAAGGAACTGTAAAACGATTCGCGCGGTGGTAAACACGTATCCTCCAACTTTTCGACGCAGTCAATGAACTCATATGGAAATATGCCTTTTCGCGTCAGCAAATCAAAATCTTCGTCGGATAATTCACAAAATTCGCGTTGTAATATTTTCAACTTATCTTTGTTGAGATATGATGCTAATTTTTCGAGACTCATGCTAAGAAATTTATACGAGTCAATGAATCTTAATTTGATGCAATTTTTTGTCTTTATCTTCAGTGCTTTTAACGTTCTTTGTAAATAAAATGTATTTTTCTTTGGTAATTGGAAGCAAGTCTACACGTCCTTCGTACGCGGTAGCTACAATATTTCCGTGATAATAAAATGAGAATCATAACCCGATAAATTATGAAAAACTACGGGAATGCAATGCAAATCTTTATAATTTAAGTTACAATTAGAATGCGCGGGACCTCGATAATTGCCGGTCAAGTGACAATGGTCGCGTACTCGCACGTCGTCTGGCTTAAACGGTTTTTCGCATATGTGACAGTGCGTTGCGCTGTTAAATTTTTTCCACTCGTCTCGCGTGAAATCCGCCATGTGTACATTAGTGGGCAAAATGGTCTTTACGTTGTGAGCTAAACTTCTTAGCTCCTCGGCGAACCACGCGACGCAATCCTTATCGCGACGAAACCGATACATTGATAACGAGTCGTCGTACGAGCAACGCACGTAGTACCCTTTGCTAAATACGTGATGATGTTGAGATTTGAACGTGGACGTTGTTGGATCCGCTTCCGTCTTCTCGAGGGTACATTCCAGGTCGGCGTATACGACATATGGAAGTCGTTCCTTCCTGCTGTGATTCTTGAAACTCAGCCACTTGTCGTCCTCGCTCGGTAGTCGGATGGCACAGTTGTTTATCTCTCGGCAGTCTACACCGTGGGCTTCCAATTTCTCGCTCGAATAAAAATAATGTAAACATCTGCAAAAAAAATAAACAATTTTTTAAATTATTAAATACAAAATAAAATATTTTATAATTTTATTAAAAGGAGTATAAGTACTCACTGATTGCAAAAGTATTTCCGACCGAATCGATAAACCGTAATTTTATGTCGCTTCGAAAATCTGATTTTTCTGCGGTATCTTTAACGTGTTTTGTGAACGATGTGTATTTTTCTTTGGTAATTGGAAGCAAGTCTACACGTCCTTCGTACGCCGTAGCTATTTCCGTGATAATAAAATGCGCGTCGTAACCCGATAAATTATGAAAAATTATTGGAATGTAATGCGAATCTGTGTAATTTAGATTACAGTTGGAATGCGCGGGACCTCTATAACGACCGGTCAGATGACAATGATCACGTACTCGCACGTCGTCTGGCTTAAACGGTTTTTCGCAAATGTGGCAATGCGTCGCGCTGTGAAATATCTCCCGCTCGTCTCGCGTTAATTCCGTCATGCGAACATTACCGGATAAGATAGTCTTTACGTTGTGAGCTAAACGTCTTAGCTCCTCGGCGAATCACGCGACGCAATCCTTATCGCGACGAAACCGATACGCGGATGACGAGTCGTCGTACGAGCAACGCACGTAATATCCTATGCTAAATACCCGATGATGTTGAGACATGTATGTGGATGTTGTCGGATCCGCATCCGTCTTCTCGAGGGTACATTCCAGGTCGGCGTACACGACGAACGGAACTCGTTCCTTCCTGCTGTGATTCTTGAAACTCAGCCACTTGTCGTCCTCGCTCGGTAGTCGGATGGCACAGTTGTTTATCTCTCGGCAGTCTACTCCGTGGGCTTCCAATTTCTCGCTCGATCTAAAATAATGTAAACAACTGCAAAAAGAAAAACACATTTTTTGTAAATTATTAAATACAAAATAAAATATTTTATAATTTTATTAAAAGGAGTATAGGTACTCACCGATCGCAAAAGTATTTCCGACCATTATGCCTGCTTAATTGCGAGCTAACGAGATGCGATAGGTTCTTTATCCACGCGAAATGTCCCACGTTGTCGTCTCGCGGGTCCTGCACGTACAACAAATTGACGTGCTTTTCTCTCTTCAAGTCGGTGAGCCGTATCGGGAGAACGTTCGGCGTCTTCTCTCCCTCGATGGCATACACATTGATGGATATATCGTTGAGTTGTTCAAACTTTTTAATCTGTTTCAAAGTCACTGGAAACTCAATGCCTTGTAAATTTAATACTGTTGTGTAATGTCGGTACAAGGATTCCCGTTCTGAATGTCTTTCGGCTGGATGTAGAGCAGCCACCACCGACCACGCGAAACACGCATTGTCCATCGATTGCACGTTGATCACCGCTTTTTTCGATTTAATTTCTTGCGGTAAATTGATGTAACATCCCGCGTGCAAAGGATTGTACTTGTTTATGTTCACTGTCAAATTGAGTATGCGCGACAACGCCCACCCGCTGTCGCGTTCCTGAAACTCTTCGAGACGCGATAAAGTAGGCTCGATAACGTGTCGCTCGTACCACTCGCGCAGATCCGTCGCACGAAAGAGTTCACGGTTTCCCGTGCTGACACTTTTGTTCGCACGTTTGTCACCCGTCACAAACTCGCCGTTGAACACAGTGTTTATCTTTACACTTGCGTGTCTTTGTATGACGTTTTGCACATGATTGAGCACGATGTCTCTAGCATCTTCGAGAAATTGTCGCGGTTCGATGTAATTGGTATTTATCACTGCACCGGTCAATACACGGCTTTCGAACGCGGCATCGATCTCTCGCCACACGAGTCTTTCCGTGTTTTTGTTACCGCTACTACTACCCGCCGCGTACTCACCACCGATATGTACGAACCGTCTCTGTAATAGAATCTTCGCACCTTCGAGTCGCGCGATTCTTGCCACTAAAGACTGTCTGTTTCCGACAGTATGAAAGTCGTCTGATGAGAGCCGCGGACGTTTGGAACGACAGTCTTCTTCGAGCTGCTCAATAAATTCCTCGCATCGCTGTTCCCATGCAAAATATTCGCCCAAAGAAGCGATTTTGTTGGATTGTTCCACCAGGTTGCGTTCCGTTTCATCGGGATGTTCCATGTTTTTTTTTAGATCACGTCACATTCTTTGATAGAGCACTTGCACGTGACTCGATCGCACGCTGAACAATATCGTTTGCCACGTTGAATGTGATAGAGCGCAGACATCAAATGAGTAGGACTGAAGTAGGGGACATTAAAGTGATTATCCTCCCAATTATTACGTGCCGACAGTACTTGACACAAAAACCTTCACCCTCGAATATGAACGTTCGCGCCGCGAAAACTAGCCGAAGACTGATCCGCAAGATGTGGATCCGTAATCATCCTGGCGACAATGGATGCTATGCGTTTGTATAATTATCGTTAGACATATTTTGTTTATACATTCCAGCAGCCGGACATCGGCGCTCGCTTTTTGTAATATGCCGCGCCGTAACCGAATACCGCCGCGACGGTTAAATCGTAATCGGCAGCGGCTCTTCCTAGAAAAAAACATGAAGAGGACTCCGCATCGGTTAAATCGTCATCGGTGACAAATTTTATCAATTGTTTACCTCGGCTATTTTATCTTTAAACCGTCGTCGGACCATCGACGCTCGCTTTTGTAGTGAGACGCCGTAACCGAATGGCGGCTCGCATGTTCTAGAAGGGTGAGATCATTGCAGAGTCAAGTGTCTAACTCACTGTTTTGTTTATATTCACCGATAAAATTCCAGCAGCCGAACGGCGCCCGTTAGCCTTTGTAATACCCTACGCCGAAAAAATTACCCCCCTCTCCCCCTGGACCACCCTCGGCGTAGAACGCGGACACTTACCCCCTTCCTCCCCCTCGGCCTAGAACGCGGATATCTCTCCCCCTCAGCCGAACGGCGGCGGTATCCCTTGTCAACGATATGTTTATCAATATTTAATAAACAACATGTCCCGACGCGCTAACCGATTCCCCCCCGCCCCCGCTTCCCCCTCGCCCGGAGTTCCCCCCGCCCCGCTCCCCCTCGCCCCGAAGTCCCCCCCCCGCCCCGCTCCCCCCTCGCCATGGGGTCCCCCCGCCCCGCTCCCCCCTCGGAGCTCCCGGGACAGGTCTCTCAAAATACCTCCTACTGCCGCCAGTGGCGAAAAAGTGAAAGAGACATTTTCTCTGATCACGTGATATATGAGTATATATATGTCATATCGTAAAAGCGTCAACGTAGACGTATCTTAAATAAAATTTTTCACATTTGGACTTTGCGTCGCAATATCTCCGCTCGTAGGGCACGTAGCGGAATATTATAAGAGGAAACCCCCCCCTAATTGGACCCAAAGCTATCGATCAAGCCTACTTAAAACTTGATCCGTTCACTCGTTATCGAGATCTCAACATCTCGGGTACTCGCAACCCGTCGCGTCGCGTAAAATAGTCACGGTGCGGTCTCGCTTCGCGTGTACTTGGCGCGAGACACTACCGTGTCTTTTGATAACTTAGGTAAATTAT
Organism: Temnothorax ravouxi; assembly: GCA_030770255.1. NCBI lineage: Eukaryota > Metazoa > Arthropoda > Insecta > Hymenoptera > Formicidae > Temnothorax > Temnothorax ravouxi. The sequence continues at coordinate 12,614 of JASTWP010000569.1, forward strand.
CGTAAGTTACTACATCGCGTAAACGCATAGCCTCGCCGCGTAAACGTAGTAACAGATCATCACATATGGTTAGGAGACTGTTAACAGGAGTGTTTAAAAAAGAAGCATTAATTAACTGTACTCTGACTGGACAAACTCCTAGATCACAAGGAAAAAGCCGGCAAAATGTTAAAGTCTCATGTTTACATCCTATTGCAATTAACGCAATAGTTGGTAAATAATTTTTTTTATTATTATTATAATAATCTTAATCATAATAAATAAAAATTCTAATTTTGCAAACAACATTTGTTATAGATTCTAAAATTTTTAATTCTAAATTCTAAAATTATATGTATAACAGATATGTACATTGCATTTTCAGATTTTTCTTTTGATCACGGAATCAAACATGGTTGGGCCACACAAACAAAGAAGGATTTACTTCGAACTATAACACAAAGGATTGGAGAAATAAAAAGAGAAGCAAGAAATGAATAAAGTATTTTAGTCCTTGTTTAAAAGAAAACAATTATCGTTTATTTTTTTTCTTTAAAATTCTAAGTTTAATATAATGATTGATAACATATTGATTTAGTTTAACATAATGATTGAAAATATATTGATTTATTTTATTTCTTTTATTGCAAAATTAAGCAATATTATTTTACATTTATAAGATTGTTTATGTAAATAAATTTAAGTGTTATAAATAAATAATCTTTTATTCATAAAAATATTTTTTGATTTTCCATATTTACCAGAAAAAAGGACCTATTAAAGATTTGATCTAATTGTATACAAAAATATATAATTATATCTAATCATTTATATATATATGAAGTATGCATGGTTTGATCTACATATACTTATTAATTACATATACTTATATACAATTTTATCTATTTATATATAATTAGATCAGGTCAAAATCCATGTATAATTATATCTACAAAATTATATATAATTAGATAAAATTTTATATAAACATTTTTTCCCGGGGTAGTTCTCTCATCTTTATACTAGAGAAAATCGATTTCCTATAGATTTTCTTGAAACTGTGAATATACGTTAATTTAGGTATTCTTTATGCGTGGTATAAATTTTAGTATCTCTTCTGGTATAAAAAATCAAGATACTGAGCCTCAAAGTTTCAATTTTTACCAAAAAAAATTTTTTAATTTTTTTTAATTTTGGCATTTTTTCCTTATAGAACTCGACGAGAGGAGCAACTTTGGTCCTTTTGGCCAACCTCGTATCTCTTACAGTTTGGCTTGGAAAACCTTTTTATTAGTAAAAGTTGAAACTTTGAGGCTCAGTATCTTGATTTTTTATACCAGAAGAGGTACTGAAATTTATACCACGCATAAAGCACACCTAAATTAACGTATATTCACAGTTTTAAGAAAATCGATTTTCTTTAGTATAAAGACCGGAGAACTACTTTTTTCTGCAGTGCGCACACGGTAATTTTCCTCTAATGTTAGTATATAAATCGGATTTGTCACTTATGAACATGCAAAATAGATGAACAATACAAAATATAGTAATTTTCTATTGAACTCGCTATGATTAATATAAATTTATATTCATATATACATATTCGTAACCTGGTTAATTCTTCTTTTAAATAAAAATATCAATTTCAGCTGCATAGTAAGTATATGTATAATTTTTCAATAAGAAAAAAAGTTTACTGAATAGTTAAAAACCCTAATTTTATGAAACTACTTCGATAAAAATAAAAAATATCACGTTATTGCAAGTAAAAAATTAAAGGACTAAAATTGTAACTTTGTCGACACCCCCATGCCAAATAAATTTTGAGATGATGATATAAATCCAAAATTTTAAAAGAATTAAATTATTATTATTATTATTATTATTATTATTATTTAGAATTAAATTATTCAGATATCAATTTGAACTCTTTCTCTGAGGATTCAGACAATGACGATGAGATTCAGAATATTTGATTTTATACATTTTACTACTTTCCCGAAAATTTCTTTCTCTCTTTCTCTCTCTCTCTCTCTCTTTCTTTCTCTTTCTCTCTCTTTCTCTCTCTCTCTCTCTCTCTCTCTCTCTCTCTCTCTCTCTCTCTCTCTCTCTCTCTCTCTCTCTCTCTCTCTCTCTCTCTCTCTCTCTCTCTCTCTCTCTCTCTCTCTCTCTCTGTCTCTCTCTCTCTCTGTCTCTCTCTCTTTCTCTCTCTCTCTCTCTCCCGAAAAGATACTAAAATGGTGGACTTCCACACCACCCTTAAAATTGGCAACAATCATGCGCCAGAGTAACGTCGCCTCTCCATTATTTTCATGAGCGCGGGATATCTGGAAACCGAATTCCCAAAATAACATTTTTGTAAAAAATAAAACTTTTTTTTGAAAAAACAAAATCATTTCAAAAATAATTTTTTAAGATTCGATTTAAAAATCGGTAACAAAAAATAATACACATTATTGCCATCCCCAAAAAATTCTACTTGTTTTATATATAATTCTTTAAGATTTGGTTGAAAACTGTACATTTGCATAGCGAAAAAGCATTCATACATTTTTTTCAAGAAAATCAGTCTATTAATAAAAAATTATACCCATCGACACCATCCCCGAAAAATTCGAAAAATTTCTGATACCAGTTTCCAAAAAAATCGGTAATGAAAAATTATACACTTTATGGTACTCCCCGGGAAATTCTACCCTAGTTTTATATACAATTCTTTAAGATTTGATCAATTATTTGCCGAAAAATTGGGAAAATTTTGGACACCGGTTCCCAAAAAGATCGGTAACGAAAAACTATACACTCTATAGCACTCCCCGGAAAATTCTACCACTGTTTCATATATAATGCTTTAAGATTCGGTGGAAAACTGTAGATTTGCATAGCGGACAAACATACAAACATACAAACATACTGCGACGCTTTTTCCCCCGGTCTCGCAATCCGGCGGAGGGCTATCGTGGATTGGCGGCACACGCAACTAATTCCGACACCAAATGATTGGGCGCCAGGTGCGACGGATCGCACCACAGGACACTATCAGATCTAACGCGATATCCCTGACAATACCTCAGGGCGTAGTTCTCTTTCTGGGAATTCGGAGAGAGGCGTCACGCAATCAATCACACAAAATCAGAGTAATAGTATAATATATAATATATTTAGTCAAATAAAAAGCATTTGCAACAGAATATCTATCCGAAGGGGCGCGGGTATAATAGGTTAGAGCACCCCGCACTCGGAATCAGAACACGCGGCAACGGGACATCATCGGCGGCGGGTCGACGCCGCGGCACCGAATTAACGCGGAGATATGGTATAAACTACCGCAAAAATGCCGTGAATATTGACATACAAATGCCGCATAAATAACGCAACAGCCGGACGCGAAAATGTCGGAGCGAGCGACCCTCGAATATTAGAGTAGCTGCACGCGAGACTGCCGAGTACTAAATATCGCAAAGAAACGCACGCGGAACAACGCAACAGATGAACGCAGACAAACACACGAAAGCTTAACACGAGAATCAGTTGATTAAGGTAACGCGGTACCTTGCTTCGGACTCCCAACGAACTTACGCCACGTGGCCGACGAACCGAATCACCGCATCCTCGGTAGCGCCCGCAACGCGCACCCGGGCCACCTTGATTCCGCGCGACGCAAAAGTTATGGGCGATCTCGCCGCGGCGACCACGCCGGCCGGCAAGGGCCCCCGAACACGAAATAAGGACTCGTATCGCGGACGATCTCGCGGCTTGCCACGCGAATCCCGAATTCCTTCGCAAACACGGAGATTCCGCGGCCCCGCGCCGATCCCGTCGATCTTTCCGTCCCGCCAAGCACAATATTCGCCGTCCTCGAGGTCCCGGATACGTTACTCGAACGCGAGAGCGAGTGCCCTTCAAATTACATGACCACTCGCGACTCGATTACTCTCACTAACGTGGCCGAAGGCGACACGCTTACTAACCCTAACACAATGAAACGCGACACGATTACGAACATTAACACTCTGAAACGCGATACGAGTTAACACGATTAATCCGACTCACACAATGAAACGCCACGCGACTGTCGGCCGTGACGGTGCTCCCGGAGAGGGCACGATTGGTCTCTACGCACAGGAGAGTTCACTCTCGGCAAGGCCCTGGCACGATTTCCACGCGAATCTATCCCGCAGGCGAGCGCAAGGTAACGCACGCTCTCATACCGCCGTCCACTGGTAACTTCTGCGGCGCTCAGGTAACCGATATGTGCTCGGGCCAGTGCCTCGAGCGAACTCTCTTCTCTCAACGCGGGGACGCCAGAGTGGTAACCTTACAAAGCGTAGGAGTATCTCCGTTGGTCCGGGCAGCTCATGATTCGGGCGATGCTCCCCGGTTCCTCGCCGGCACGACAGTGACGGAAACGACGGCCTGCCGGGATCGCGCCGGTTCCCCGCGCCTGCGCTGTAGCGTGCCGCTCGACCGGATTGCCGATCCTAGCGCTCCCGGCGCCTAGGCTACCCGTGCGCCGCTTCTTCCGGGGGCGCCACTCCAATGCTAGGGCGCTCTCATCGGCGCCTCAGCCTCTCGCGCGCCACCCTTTCCGGCGGCGTCGCTCCATCTGTCTCCGACTCGGCGCGGGCTTTTCAAATCAACCGGCTGTCCGGGCCGCGTTGATCGAGCCGGCGTTCGGGGTCAGGCTGGCCGGGCCTCGGCCCCGTCTGCCGGCATCCTCTCGGTGTGACGGCCCCAGGGCTGCGCCTTTCCCTGGGCCGCTCCTTGGCACCCTCGTCTGACTGCGTTTCGTTCGGGTGCGCCTTGGGGTCTCCTTGGCTATTATCTCGCCGCTGTTACGGCCGAGTACGGAGTAATTTCCGGCCGGCGACACCCATGCACTTGCGGGGAGGTCCGGGCGATCCGACTTTTGGCCATGTTCCCCAGCCGTCTCCTTAATCCTCTGCCCTTCCTCGTTGCGGCTCCCGGCCGTTACAGATCGACTCCAGCCACCACCTGCGATCCCTTAAAAACTTAACAGCTAATTAGACCAATCAATTATAACGAATCGCCCTCCCCTTGCCCTAACAAGGGGGCACCCCCGAATTTCCCTCGGCCGAGCCCGTCCGGGAAGTAGACGCGACTTGTCACGTCACAATACATACATTTATTTTTATATATATAGAGATACGTATTACTTTAATAAAAAGAATGAATAATATACAATGAAAAATTATTCCACATTTTATTGCCCATCTATTTTGCATGTTCGTAAGTGACAAACCCGATTTATATACTAACATACTACATTAAAGGAAAATTACCGTGTGCGCACTGCAGCAAAAGAGAGAGCGTCGTGAGCGCTCTTAATTTTTAGTTTCAAAGCAGTGTAAGAACTCGTTTGGTCCGCGTTCAAGCTGTAAGAATTTTTTTTCGTATATATTATTTATAGTTCAAACTTACCTCTTATATAAATTTCAAAGTGAATAATATTTTACATCACCCTCGTGAAATATTACATTATTTACAACCTGTAAGAACAATTTTGTCCCGCTTGCCAGGTGTAAGAAACGTTTTTTCATAAATTATCTGTTAAAAACTAACTAGCAAACAAATTTCAAGGTGAATAAGATTTGACAAGAACACTTTCGAAAATTACATGTTTGTTATAATTTTTTTTATCTATGTCCCGCCGACTGACCTTAGCAATATTAGTCCAGTCGCTAGGTCGATTGAGTATAATTTTCGAGGTTGATGGCTTAAGTTGATGTTTTTTTATGTTTTTGGGTCGTAGAACAAGAATCTGTAAATAGTTTTTTCGTAAGTGGATGCAATAAAAAGTTAACAATTTATTTGTTTAAATTGTTCTAGCGATCAAACTATACATCCTATAAAAAAATGAACTGGAGAAAATTTGTTTCTTTTTTCACGACGAACAAAATGGCGTTTTAATTTTTCCAAAATCTTGATTATTGACGGAAATATGTCAATTTTTAAGTAATTACTGCCTACGCGTCGCGGCGTACCCTAGGCGTGCGCGATCGCGCTCAATTGTACCGCATGAGTTTTGCTCCTTTAATTTTAATTTAATTTATTTTTTTTGCTCCTTTTATTTTTTAAGTCCGAATTTGTTTAAAGTTTATTTATTTTTATTATTTGGGATAACACTAAATTTAAAACTGAATTCGATAATGAATCGATAATGAATTCAATAATGAATACAGAACAAAATATTAACCTATACTACGATCAGCAGCCATACGCGAGGTATACTGGACTTCCACGCGCGTAGGCGTGTTTTTGCAAGTTCAGAGTTTCAATTGTTTTAACGATACAATTGAGCGCGAGCGCGCACGCCTAGGTTACGCCGCGACGCGGAGGCAGTAATTACCTAAAAAATTGACATATTTCCGTCAATAATCAAGATTTTGGAAAAATTAAAACGCCATTTTGTTCGTCGTGAAAAAAAGAACAAATTTTCTCCAGTTCATTTTTTTATAGGATGTATAATTTGATCACTAGCAATTTAAACAAATAATTTGTTAATAACTTTTTATTGCATCGACTTACGAAAAAACTATTTACAGATTCTTGTTCTACGATCCAAAAAACATAAAAAAACATTAACTTAAGCCATCAACCTCGAAAATTATACTCAATCGACCTAGCGACTGGACTATATTATGTACCTTTCTTACTCGATTAAAACAACTAATTCCATTAATATGGCGGTGAATAAGATCTGACACAAATTTTGTCGCGGCTCCCGGTTTATCAGACCTGAACAGTTTTCGATCAAACACAACCTTATTTCGACTTATATCTGGACAGATATGGTCAGATATAATGTATTTTGGATCGCTTCGAGTATATATATGGTTATATCTAAACAGATACAGTCAGATCTGGACTGTTTCGATAAAATTCAATCACATATATGGTTCAATCTGAGCAGATATGATCCGATTTGAGCAGATATGGTCCGATCTGAGCCGTCGAAGACCAGATTACACCCCATATATGGTTATATATAGTTATATATGAACATATATACATGACCAGATCTGCGCAGACATAAGAAGTCATATCTAAGCATATCTGACCAGATAAAATTTGATCTGCTGAGATATAATTTGATCTGGTCCAGATCTAATCCTTTTTTTCGGGATGTTATAAAACTAAAGAATATTTCACGCACAATCTCATATTGTTTACATCTATAATAAAATTATGCAAATTAAATATAAATATAAATAGTTATATGCAAAATAAAATTTAATTCTCTCACGTTATTGAATTTTGAAATTATCGTTGATAATTTTTTCAGATTGAATCGCGACGGCCTATGCCAGGTCAAGAATTGCGTGGTAAACTTACGGAGGAATCCACTACTAATTCAACGTCTAACATTTCGGACGAAGGAGACCGGCAAAATATAATTTCGCCAACGAAGAACACCACGCAATTGCAATGGATTCTCGCAGGCACAGCCATCGATCGTATAGCTTTCGTGTTGTTCTGTTTAATTTTAGCAACAATGGCAATAGTATGCCTAGGATAATTTGTTATATGAAAATACTCTTAAGTCGTTTGGATATATCGATAATCTAATATATACATGACATATACATATAAATAAATTATAAATTGTTATTCAATATATTGATTTATTTTCGTAAATAAATATATCTCATAATATACACAAATGCAAATATATAAATATATTATTGAAGAGTAATACAAGACGGCATTGGGATATAGTTCCAGAAAGATTCGATTCTTCGATTGCCGTATAAAATTTGATGAAATAAACAAACAAACTTAAAAGGATATCTTTTGATTCAAATAAAATTTAGTTCAGTAAATTTTAAAAAATAATTTTTATTAGACGTGCAAATTTATTACTTTTTTTAATACCTACATCTATTGTGTAAATATTTATTTGTTGAAGCAAACTACTTGTTAGATGTTATTTGTGTTCTCTATGCACTTTGTGTTCTTCGTGTTCTTTATACATATATATATATATATATATATATATATATATAATATATGTGTATATCAAAATAGCTGCTATAATTTCCAAACTTTTTTTGTTAATAACTTTTTAACGAATAACGAGCGACGGCTAAAACCTTCTAAAAGTCACTCGGAGTCATGACCTTGACAACATATATCAAGGTCATTGAAATCGATGAGGACGCTCTTAATCTAGACATTTACCAATGACCGATTGAATCCGATCGGTTCTTCATTAAATTTGGTGAAATTGAATCGGAATAAATGCGTTTTCAATCCGGTTAATCGGATGCCCGATTGGAAGTAAATAGGCTTTAATAACAAATCAATCGGAATCGTTTTTAATTCGGCATTTTCGGATTGATTTGAATCTGCCGCTATCGGTTTCAATAGTATTAATGCCAATCCATTTTAATCGAGTAAATAAAGTGACCGCATGAATCGTATTAAATCCGCATCAATCGTGAAATTTTAATACAATATCGGAATCGGATTATTTCCGGATTTATCTAAATCTGATTCAATCGGTTTTAATCGTATTAATGCCAATCCATTTTAATCGAGTAAATGAAGTGATCGCATGAATCGTATTGAATCCGCACAAATCGTGAAATTTTAATACAATACCGGAATCGGATTTAATGCGATATTTCCGGGTTTATCTGAATCCGACTCAATCGGTTTCAATCGTATCTGCGCTTAATCCATTTCAATTAAATAATAAAAGTAGCTATGTGAATCAGATTAAATCTGCTTTAATCATTAAAATTGTATATAGCACATAATTTTTACGTAATAAAGTTCTTACTACAGGATTTCTCTTTGGTAAAGTCATGAGTTCTAGTATGTTCTATATTTGCGAAACTGTAAAAAAATCCCAAAATATTGTGTAAATCAAGAGACACGGTAGTGTCTCGCGCCAAGTACACACGAAGCAAGACCGCACCGTGACTCTTTTACGCGAACGCACGAGTTGCAAATATTCGAGATTTTGATATCTCAATAACGAGTGAACGTACGGATCAAGTTTTAAGTATACTTGATTGATAGCTTGGATTTGAATCATATAAGAGTGTTTTTATTTTTCAGCTACGTGCCCTACGAGCGAAGATATTACGATGCGAAGTCCAAAATGTTAAATTTTACAATTAAGGGGGGAGGGTCAAGTAAATGACTTAAATAGTATGACAGCGCGTTAAACCGGCTAAATGAACGCACTATCTGCACTGAGTGCAGAACATACACGTACGTATACAAACTGTCACGCACTGCGACAGTGCACTGCAGTGCACGGCTGCACGGGCATCACTGCCCTCTCGTGTCAAAAATGAAAAACAATATCTCCGCTCATAGAACACGTAACGGAAAAATAAAGACTTTTATTATATAAATTTGGTCCAAGCTATCGATTAAGCCTAGTTAGAACTTGATCCGTTCACTAGTTATCAAGATCTCAAAATCTCGGGTACTTGCAACTCGTCGCGTCGCGTAAATGAGTCACCGTCGGTACTTGGCGCGAGACACTACCGTGTCTCTTGATATACAATAGCCCGGCGCGGCGGGTTCGGTGAGAGGGAGGCCGATCTTCAGGCGAGCGGTGGTAGGAGCGGTACAAGTACGCGCGCTTGCCTTCGGCGGGGATCAGCTCCCGTCGGCGTTCGTCGGGGAGACACGAGACACCGGTGCCGCGCTGTTGCTCGCGCTCACGGTGTTTTGGAATAAATTAAAAATAATGTGGACGCACTGCGCCTTATTTCCGCCTGACGGATTGGTCGGGCGGCATCCGGAGGGTGTTTGCCGGAGTATAATGCTTCGGTAAAAGGGATGCATCGTTACACTAGAATGGAAGACCGGGTTGACAGCCAACATCGCATCGCCTTGGTTGTCATTATCAAGGGTCACCTTCCCGAGTGATGGTAAGCCAATCTCTGAAAAAAATTTAAATAAATAATGGCTTCCCTTGCAGCATCGCTAAGGGCGGTATACTTCGTTTCAGTGGATAAGAGAGCCACGGTTCTTTGCTTTCGCGACTCCCACGATATAGCAGCGTTGGCTAGTAGGAAGACAGATCCAGTGTACGACCTGCGATCCAGGCCGCAGTTCCCCCAATCAGCATCCGTATATCCGATAAGAGCCTTTCCACGTTTTGTGTAGTACAATCCGTGGTTGATGGTGCCCTTGAGGTACCTGAGTACCATTTTGGCAAATGTCCAGTGGATTTGTTTAAAAGAGGTGCACCATTGGCTTAGTGCGCTCACTGCGTGAGCAATATCAGAGCGAGAGATTTCCCTGCGCCAGGTACATCAGCGAACCCAGGAGTTCACAATAGGGTAGTTATGTATCGTCTACATCCGTGTCTTCGACAGCAACATGTAGCTTGACACTAGCATCCAGAGGTGTCTTCACTGGCTTACAATCGGTCATACCAAATTTGTCTAGAACGTCACGGATGTATCCAGCTTGAGATAGATGTATCCCGTTCTTAATCCGAGATATTTCAATCCCGAGACAATATTTGGAGTATCCGAGATCCTTGATACGAAGACCTTGACTAGTTCTTCTTTCAAGTGGATGATGAGGATTTTATCACAAGAAGCTATGAGGATATCGTCCACGTAGACCAATATACTAACGTTTGTTTCTCCTTGTCGTAGTACACACACGAGTCGGCATGGGTTGGAGTCAATCCAAGTTTTCTGAAAACTTTGTCGAATCGTTCGTACCATTGATAGGCCAGTCAAATTAAACATTGAGGTCTCAAGTGATGCGAACTTTTTTATTCCTTTTTAGGCGTGTTGGGGGTGTTTAAAAAAGCTTATTTCTGAGTTGTCGTATCATTTGACCCAGTGCTTTTTGAGGGGGGGAGGGGGACTCATACCTTGTTACCCTTCTTGAGAGCTGTGACGTTGCAGTTTTGCTGCATCGTTGCAGCGCCCCGCCGCCGTCACAAGGCGCGGGTTTCGCGACCTTTTCACGCCTGAAAACAGTTCAATGAGTCATTACGAGATCTCCCGGAGCATATTATAATCGCGTTACGTATTCTGATCCTTTTTATTTTATTATTTTGTATGCTGCGCGGCGCCTCACCGAAATGAGATGCGGATTTCCTGCGGGGAAATGTGAAAGATGGAATCGCCGGAGAAGATGGAGTTGAGGGAGGAATCGCAGAAGCGGATCGAAGCAAAGCTCGCGGGCCGCCGAGAGCGGAAAAGCACGGGGAAACACGCGCGCGGAGCGTGACGCAGCGGCGGACGGACTCGCAGAAGCAGGACGCCGGGGCAGAATAAGCTACGGTGACGTTGCCTCGCGTAAAATGTAACATTGTAAAGGGCTTTACGACACCGCCCTCCGAGTCGCGCTCTCGCTCGGGAAATATTGCTGGAATCACGGTATTCGGCGTACTCGCCGACATGGCGTAATTAGCGGTCAATAACGAGAGCGAAGGACGCTGGAATGGTCTCGTGGTCATAGGATCGCGACAGAAAACCACACGCCTTTAGAGATCGCGGTAGACGCGTCTCGATATCGCGGATCCGCCGTTGCTTGCGACCTTCGCGTTCGCGTATTTCCTTGTGCGTCGCAATTCGTCCGGTCGGGACTTATCGTTAGATTTTCCCCACGCGAGACGCTTCGCGAAGGAATGTTAGTCGCGTGCTTTGTTAATGGCGTTGGAATATCGTTCGCGTGGACGGATTAATTTAATCTCGTTAGGATATTATTCGCGTTAACCTAGCAATTGCGTTAAAATAGTAGTAGGAAAAAGACGACAGTTTTAGGCCGGGAATCTCAGGGGGGTGCGGGGCGAGGGGGGTACCGCCGCCGCCCGGCCGCGGGGTCTGCGGATGGGGGGAGGGGGGACCACCACCTCTAAGCCGCGGGGTCTGCGGGGAGGGAGAGGGGAAGGGACTCAATGGCGAGGGATGAGCGGTGCGGGGAGAGGACTCGTGGGCAAGGGGGTGATGGGGGGGGGAATCGGTGAGCGCGTCGGGACATGTTGTTTATTAAATATTGATAAACATATCGTTGAAAAGGGATACCGCCGCCGTTCGGCTGAGGGGGGGAGGTATCCGCGTTCTAGGCCGAGGGAGAGGAGGGGGGTAAGAGTCCACGTTCTACGCCGAGGGTGGTCCGGGAGGGAAAGGGGGGTAATTTTTTCGGCGCGGGAGTATTACAAAGGCTAACGGGCGCCGTTGGGCTGCTGGAATTTTATCGGTGAATATAAACAAAACAGTGAGTTAGACACTTGACTCTGCAATGATCTCACCCTTCTAGAACATGCGAGCCGCCATTTGGTTACGGCGTCTCACTACAAAAGCGAGCGTCAATGGTCCGACGACGGTTTAAAGATAAAATAGCCGAGGTAAACAATTGATAAAATTTGTCACCGATGACGATTTAACCGTTGCGGAGTCCTCTTCCTGTTTTTTTGTAGGAAGAGCCGCTGCCGATTACGATTTAACCGTCGCGGCGGTATTCGGTTATGGCGCGGCATGTTACAAAAAGCGAGCGCCGATGTCCGGCTGCTGGAATGTATAAACAAAACATGTATAACGATAATTATACAAACGCATAGCATCCATTGTCGCCAGGATGATTATGGATCCACATCTTGCGGATCAGTCTTCGGCTAGTTTTCGCGACGCGAACGTTCATATTCGAGAGTAAAGGTTTTTGTGTCAAGTATTGTCGGCACGTAATAATTGGAAGCTTAATCACTTTAATGCCCCCTACTTCCAATCTCATCGTTTTATGCTTACGCACTATGTCGTTCAATATTGCAAACAATTTTGTCTAGCGTGTGATCGAGTCACGTGCAAGTGCTCTATCGAAGAATGTGACGTGATGTAAAAAATATTGTGAAAAAGACAATGGAAAAAACATGGAACATCCCGATGAAACGGAACGCGACTTGGTGGAACGATCCAACGAAATCGCTTCTTTGGGCGAATATCTTTCATGGAAACAGCGATGCGAGGAATTTATTGAGCGGTGCGAAGAAGACTGTCGTTCCAAACGTCCGCGGCTCTCATCAGACGACTCTCATACTGTCGGAAACAGACAATCTTTAGTGGCAAAAATCGCGCGACTTGAAGGTGCGAAGATTCTATTACAGAGACGGTTCGTACATATCGGTGGTGAGTACGCGGCGGGTAGTAGTAGCGGTAACGAAAACGCGGAAAGACTCGTGTGGCGAGAGATTGATGCCGCGTTCGAAAGCCGTGTATTGACCGGTGCAGTGATAAATACCAATTACATCGAACCGCGACAATTTCTCGAAGATGCTAGAGACATCGTGCTCGATTATGTGCAAAACGTCATACAAAGACACGCAAGTGTAAAGATAAACACTGTGTTCAACGGCGGGTTTGTAACAGGTGACAAACGTGGGAAAAAAAGTGTCAGCACGGGAAACTGTGAACTCTTTCGTTCGTCCGATCGGTCCGATCTGCGCGAGTGGTACGAACAACACGTTATCGAGCCTACTTTATCGCGTCTCGAAGAGTTTCAGGAACGCAATAGCGGGTGGGCGTTGTCGCGTATACTTAATTTGACAGTGAACGTAAACAAGTGCAATCCTTTGCGCGCGGGATGTTACATCAATTTACCGCAAAAAATTAAATTAAAAAAAGCGGTAATCAACGTGCAGTCTAAGGACAATGCGTGCTTCGCGTGGTCAGTGGTCGCCGCGCTGTATCCTGTCAAGTATCATACATATCGGGAATCCTCGTACACTGATTACAAAAACATATTAAATTTACAAGACATTGAGTTTCCAATAACTTTGAAACAAATAAAATTTTTGAAAATCACAACAATATATCCATCAATGTGTACACCATCGAGGGAGAGAAGACGCCAACCGTCCTCCCGATACAGCTCACCGACCGGAAGAGAGAAAAGCACGTAAATCTGCTGTACGTGCAGGACCCGCGAGACGGCAACGTGGGACATTTCTCATGGATAAGAAATCTATCGCGTCTCGTTAGCATGCAATTGAGCAGGCACGATGGTCGGAAATACTTTTGCAATCAGTGAGTACTTATACTCCTTTTAATAAAATTATAAAATATTTTATTTTGTATTTAATAATTTAAAAAATTGTTTATTTTTTTTGCAGATGTTTACATTATTTTTATTCGAGCGAGAAATTGGAAGCCCACGGTGTAGACTGCCGAGAGATAAACAACTGTGCCATCCGACTACCGAGCGAGGACGACAAGTGGCTGAGTTTCAAGAATCACAGCAGGAAGGAACGACTTCCATATGTCGTATACGCCGACCTGGAATGTACCCTCGAGAAGACGGAAGCGGATCCAACAACGTCCACGTTCAAATCTCAACATCATCAGGTATTTAGCAAAGGGTACTACGTGCGTTGCTCGTACGACGACTCGTTATCAATGTATCGGTTTCGTCGCGATAAGGATTGCGTCGCGTGGTTCGCCGAGGAGCTAAGAAGTTTAGCTCACAACGTAAAGACCATTTTGCCCACTAATGTACACATGGCGGATTTCACGCGAGACGAGTGGAAAAAATTTAACAGCGCAACGCACTGTCACATATGCGAAAAACCGTTTAAGCCAGACGACGTGCGAGTACGCGACCATTGTCACTTGACCGGCAATTATCGAGGTCCCGCGCATTCTAATTGTAACTTAAATTATAAAGATTTGCATTGCATTCCCGTAGTTTTTCATAATTTATCGGGTTATGATTCTCATTTTATTATCACGGAAATATTGTAGCTACCGCGTACGAAGGACGTGTAGACTTGCTTCCAATTACCAAAGAAAAATACATTTTATTTACAAAGAACGTTAAAAGCACTGAAGATAAAGACAAAAAAATTGCATCAAATTAAGATTCATTGACTCGTATAAATTTCTTAGCATGAGTCTCGAAAAATTAGCATCATATCTCAACAAAGATAAGTTGAAAATATTACAACGCGAATTTTGTGAATTATCCGACGAAGATTTTGATTTGCTGACGCGAAAAGGCATATTTCCATATGAGTTCATTGACTGCGTCGAAAAGTTGGAGGATACGTGTTTACCACCGCGCGATTTGTTTCTCAGTTCTTTGACCAGTGACACCGTGTCCGAGAGCGATTACGAGCACGCCGCGAACGTCTGGCAGCAGTTCTCCGTTCGAACCTTGGGCGAATACAGCGATCTCTATCTCAAAACTGATGTTTTGCTATTGGCCGATATCTTTGAAAATTTTCGCGATAGCTGCGTCGCGAGCATGGTCTTACACACAGGTCTGGAAACTCAGACCGATTTTGTGGGTGGGGGATGGTCGTTTTAGCAAGGAAGAATTTATTTCACGGCGTTTGTCACCATGCATCGCTGTCATCCCATGGTAACGTGACAACAATTTTTTAATTGCGCTTAATTCAAGTGCATTTTTGAAAATGACATGTGCTGAAAAAAGTATTTTAGTGGATTTATTTAATTTTCAAAGCTTACAAACGAATAAATGGTTTTCTTAAAACGAATAAAAAGATTATTTCTAACGTTTTATTCTTAATGCAAAGTCATTTATTATTTCTTTGAGCTAAGTTGAAAGACTTTCTTCAGCTCCTGAGGACATAGACATGGATTGAAAATAACATCTTTCTCCTGTAAATCTTTTTTTATATGACATTTTCTTTCTTTAAATAACTGTAACTAATCACAGTAAAAAGGTTGATATTGACCTTAATTATGTGTACAACTGCATTGATATTTCTTGGAATAAGAATGTAAATGTTGTAATATTGTAATATTGTAATATTACAATATTGTAATATTGTATTTTATTTCCGTCCTTGTCCCACCACATAGTAATACACTGACCGATGGCAGCGACTCTTGCGGTCATAAAGCGAGTTATTTTCTTCGTCGCTAAGACGACCATCCCCCACCACTAGAATTTCCAGACCTGTGTGTAAGACCGTGGTCGCGAGTTACGGACTCGATCCGGCGTATTATTACACTCTACCGGGTTTTACGTGGGACGCTATGTTGAAACATACGCGTATAAATTTCGAATTGCTCACAAACATTGACATGGTCATGTTCATCGAACGCGGTATACGCGGCGGTTTGAGTCAATGTTCAAACAGATACGCGCTAACTAATAACAGGTACATGCAATCTTACGATCGGTCAAAACCGACGTCATACCTGATGTATTTTAATGTAAACAACTTGTACGGCTGGGCGATGTGTCAGCCACTGCCCTACGCAGATTTTCGATGGGTCAAAGACGTCTCAAATTTCGAGTTTGGACGTGCATCGCTCGGTGGAATGACGTCACTGTTATTGGAGAACGTAAAGTAGCCGATTTCGTCGATCGATGTCAATAAATTCTCCAGATATCGATATTTCGGCTGTTGCAGCGATTTCGAGTACACGTACACGTTTTCGAAACGTACACCGTGCGGAATTTTCAGCAAGCTAATCAGAACGTTGGTTTTACCGCAATTCGAAGGGTCGCAAATGATCGCGCGTATTGTAGCCGGCAGCATCGTACTGTGCTTGCGTTTCTCCACGTTGCCCCCCATCAACCGTGATCTGTCGTCGCAATTCGTCACACGAATCGCCAACGGTTGTCGCACGAATCTCATTTTATTTCACACTGCCAACTTTCTGGCTGACTTGAACG
This sequence comes from Temnothorax ravouxi, assembly GCA_030770255.1. Taxonomy (NCBI): domain Eukaryota; kingdom Metazoa; phylum Arthropoda; class Insecta; order Hymenoptera; family Formicidae; genus Temnothorax; species Temnothorax ravouxi. Next base: position 29,243 of record JASTWP010000569.1, read on the forward strand.
CCTACTTATAGGCGAGCGGAACCGCGAATCGCTCAGTAGCAAAAATGTTCGTTCTACTGTCGAGACCTTCCGGTATTCGCGACTTGAGCGCCGAACAGCTGCAATTTGTGCCGAAAGCCGTTCTGCTGCAAACGTGCGGCGATCACGTTTACTACGTGTGGGATAAGCTTCCGAAACATATAAGGGCGGATTTGGAGGTTCAGACACATCGTCGTTGTTACGAACATTATCCCAGGTAGCAAGGTGACGTCTATTTAACGTCATTTTTTGGTCATGTTCTGACGATTGCGACGTTATGAAATGACGTCAAAGTGCCGTAAAAATGACGTACTTTTGTCTTATCTCCGTGACGTCATATAATGACTTCACTAATACGTAATTAATGACGTCGTTGGGACGAAATAAAAGTACGTCAGATTTTGAACATTTGGACGTCATCTTGGAATGGCAGTCACAAGACTGACCATAAAATGTCGTCAAATAGACGACAACTTTTTAATCTACATTATTTTTTATGAAATTAAAATGTTAAAATGTCCACTTGATAAACGTTTATAAAAAACGTTTTTTTTTCTTTATCTATAAAAAAAACGCTTTTTTAACTGTTTCTTTACGTATCATGTACATATAGTCCCCGCTCTCTCAAGGCGGTCACCCATCTTAGTACAGTACCGCGCCCGTGTTGCTTGACTTCGATGATCCAGTGAATAGTGACGATCTTCTGACCCTGATGTTTCCTTAGTAACTGTACTTGTTTATAACAAGTACATCTTTAAAATGTTCAAAAATCTTGTAATGATATCTTCTTGATAGCTATAACACTGCATGAAATAGTTATCATCGTCTTATAAACGTCTATTATTAGTCGCCGACGTCATAGACCAAAAATGACTAAAAATAGACGTCATTATGTCGATGTCGTCTTTTGACGTCACTTTGCTATTTGGGTTGGGTACTGGTCTACAAACTGACGAACCAGATACGTCGTGTTAAAGTCAGTCAACTAACGTCTTTTATTAGTCTAAAGTCTGACGTCTCAGGTACGTCGTGTTAACGTCAGTTAATTGACATCATTTATTGGTCTATAATCTGACAAACCAGGAACGTCGTATTAAAGTGATTTAACTAACATCTTTTATTAGTCTAAAGTCTGACGTCTCAGATACGTCGTACAATGGATAAATAACTAACGTCATTAAATGGGCACTAATCTAACGTTACTTGGACGTTATAGTTTGGTTAAATTGTCGAAGTGTTTTTATGGTTATACAAATGACGTCAATGGTACGTTATAATGAGGTCATTCTACGATTAGTTATTATTTTGCCAAAAAAGTCACGACATTTATACATCTTAAGTTGGTAAAATGACGTCGTACCCAAAAAATGACAAATTATTGACGTCATATTAAAGTCACCTTGCTACCTGGAAACAATCAACCGTGGCAGCGAACGCACGTCGACGGTCCCGCGCCAATGATAAAGGATTGCGGCGAATGTCAACGAAAAAAATGGTGGAAGCCTGTTAAATCGCGCGATAAACGCACTTTCGTTCGAACTACACATTCCCAGCTATCAATTTTGCGGTCCGGGAACTTGTTTACAAGATCGATTAGCGAGAGGCGATCAAGGTATCAATCCATTGGACGCGGCGTGTCGCGAGCACGACATAGCCTATTCGCGTAACCGCGATCTCACCGAGAGACACGCGGCGGACGAGATACTCGCTGCGGAAGCGCGGAAATGCATTACCGCGAGAGATTCGACTCTCGGAGAGAGAGCTGCCGCTACAGCCGTCTGGGCGACCATGAAGGCTAAGACGAAGCTCGGAATGGGCTTGAAAATGAAAAAATCGAAAACGGTGAAGAAAAAAAAGCTAACAAAAAAACGGATACTTTTGACAGCGAAACGAGGCGGCGTATTGCCGATTTTACCGTTGTTGGGAGTTCTCGGTTTTCTGGCCGGCGGAGCGGCGGGAGTCGTAAAGGCCGTGAACGATAACAAAGCCGCGCGGCGTCAGCTGGAAGAGATGCAACGTCACAATCGTGCCGTGGAAGGTCGCGGACTTTATCTCGCTCCGTACAAATATGGACAATGGCTGTATCTCGGCCCGCACAAACGCGGGCGAGGAGTAGCGTCGAAAATAAAAAAAACGTCAAAAAGACGTTAAATATGCCTGCGGGTATTACGACTAACGTACAATTGAATCGACTGGCAAGGCGTATGCGCGTACCGTTCTTCAGAGGTGTCTTCATGCGTGATACGTTACCGATCGGCGGTGTACGTCGAAACAAGAGCGGTATCGTAAATTTGGACGATGCAACGGGTCCCGGTACTCATTGGGTAGCGTACGCGAAGAGGGAAAATTGAGTCGTATATTTTGACAGTTTCGGCAATCTTCGACCGCCGAAAGAATTGGTGCGATATTTCGGGCCGAGCGTGACGAAGATCGAGTACAATTGCTCGTCTTATCAGCAATACGATCAGAACATCTGTGGACAATTGTCCGCGATTTCTCCGGACAATTGACGCTAATTTAAAGTCTGACGGTGCGCCGTAGTGACTCAGTATTCCTTAACGGTTTTCACCGACATGTCTATAACGTTCTCGCTGACCGGGAGGAGCAGCATCCTCGCGGAGCACAATTTTCCCGCCGTGGATCTGAGCGACGGTGACTACGAGCTCGGTTTAACGTGTTTTGAGACTTATCACACGATTCCGAACGTGAATTCTTCAAACAATAAATTTTATTTCGACGAGGATGACACGGAAATTACGATTTTCGAGGGATCGTACGAGATACGAACCATACATGAGTTTTTGAAACGCGAAATTTCACGAAAACGCAGGCGACGCGTAAATCGTTCCAACGATGATCGTACGTCGGTCGCGAATATCGCGCGAGAGGCGACCGCTCGCGCGAACGGCTACAAAGACGAGGCCGCGGAATACCCGATAGTGCTCCGCGCAAATTACAATACGATGAAGAGCGAGATCAAGTGCGCTTTCAAAGTGAACTTTAACAAACCGATCAACGTTGGATCGCTGCTGGGATTCTCGTCGAAGCGTATATTGCAGCCGGGACAGTGGCACGAATCGGACTCGTCGATTAATATTATCAACGTAAACATTATTCGCGTGGAGTGTAACGTGACCGCGGGTGCGTTCAGCAACGGCAAACGTGTTCACACGATACACGAATTTTCACCAAGCGTACCACCGAGATATAAGATATCGGAAACACCGGCGCAGATCATTTATCTGCCGATCATCGCGCGAAGCGTTACGGATCTAACGATACGCGTCACGGATCAAGACGGACGATTGCTCGATTTTTGAGGAGAAGAGATCACCGTCAGGTTGCACGTACGACGGCAACAGCGATAACGCGCGACGTGTGACATGCTCGTGTTGACCGACTCGAAGCACGCGACAGATAAGAAAATCTTTACGACTGCGACGATCGACGATATCATCAAATCGACATTCGGTAGCGTTAAAACAGAGACGAAAACAGAGACAAGAAAGAAGCTCAACGCATCGAACGTTAAATTTTTACAATCTCTGGGATTCGCGGTACAAAACATTTGAACAAACATCTGAACGATGACTGAAATTCTTAACATCGGAGGCGAGCCGGTCTTTGACGATCGCATCGTCAAGATCGAGACTCACACGTACAACCCGTACGCCAACACAACGTTTGAGTATAGCGACGAGATATGAATACCCATACAACAGCAGAATCTGTATACGTTGCCGTGCGAAAGTTTTCTGTACGTCGAAGGAACATTGACGATGACCGGAGCAGCCAACCAAGCCGATAACGTGGTATTGGGGAATCATTGCGTCGCGTTCATGTTCGATGAAATTCGATACGAGCTCGACGGTGTGGAGATTGATCACTGCAGAAACGTAGGAATAACCAGCACGCTCAAGAATTACGTAACGGTATCGTCCGACAGAAGCGTGATCCTGCGAAACGCGGGCTGGGAACTGCTCAACTGCGTACCGCTCAACCTGTTACTGGGATTTTGCAAGGATTACAAACGCGTGGTAATTAACGGTCGTCACGAATTGATCTTGATACGATCGCGCACCGACAACAATTGTCTGTTGGGAAGTCTCGCGTTGGAGCCTACCGTCAAACTACTCAAGATACAGTAGCGAATGCCTCACGTGGTATTGAGCGAGGTCAACAAGCTGTCGATGCTGCGCGCCTTGAAAAACGGACGATATCTAAGTATGGGTTTCCGTTCGTGAGATCTGTACGAGTATCCCCTGTTGCAGAACACGACCAAGCACTCGTGGGATATTAAGACCGCGACTCAGCTCGAGAAACCGCGATACGTCGTCTTCGCTCTGCAAACGGGTCGGAAGAACGTTATGTCCGCGGACACGAGCCGATTCGACGACTGCAAATTGACCAACGTGAAACTCTACCTAAACTCGGAAGTCTATCCGTACGACGATTTGAATTTGGACTTTGGTAAACACAGATGGGCGATTCTGTACGATATGTACGCGCGTTTCTGCAAGGGCTATTACGGATACGAATATCTCTAGCCGAGTCTCACCGTTTCGACTTTTCTACGTAACGGCCCGTTCGTGATCATCGATTGCTCTCGACAAAACGAATCCGTCAAAAACGCCACCGTGGATGTCAGACTAGAATTCGATTGCATGGAGAACGTACCGCCGAATACCTCCGCGTACTGTCTCATTATACACGATCGCGTGATCGAGTACAATCCGTTGACCAACGTAGTGCGCAAAATAGTCTGAGTGTTCGCGGCAACGTCGACGAAAATTTTTTCTCTCTTTAATTCTCGATATGAGAGGGGAAAAAAGGCAAGCAAGATATAAAAATCAGAGTGTCGCGAAACGCGCGTCATTCTTCTCGATTCACGCATCGAAGAAAGAGAGATATCTCTTCATGCCCGCACCAACGTTCGTCGACCTGCAAGGTTTCGTCGTCGGGATGAAATTTGTCGTAAAGGAGGCAGCGGTGCTGAGAAACGGGGCCGTTCTGGCGCATTACATCTTTACATGCCCCATTCCGTGGAATCTCCTCACAAAATCCGACAAATCGTGCGCGTCCTGGTTGATTCGCAATCATCATGGATTACGATGGGAAGACGGAAATGTGCCGTACAGCAAGGTGAAACGTTTAATTACGTCGGCCGTGTTCGGTGAGGAAGAGGACAACAACGACGACGACGACGACGAGATGCCGACTCTCGTGTACGTCAAGGGATGCCAGAAACGAGAATGGCTGGTGGATCTGCTTGAGAATAAAGCGAGAAAAGACCTAAACATCGAGACTCTGGATGCGGATTACGAAGATATCGAATCTTTAAATATTCTAGATGCTACCAACACTATGCGATGTGGAAAACACGTTAAGAATTGCGCGTTGCAAAATGTATTAAAAATATTTAACTGGTGGTCAAAACGCCAGAAAAAATTGTCATTTTTTTTTAAAATAAATTTTATTTGTATGTGTAAATTTTTTACAATGTTTTATTTCCTTTCCCCCATTAGTCGATAGTGTACAAAATTAAAGAATAAGTAGGTACACGTGACGAATTCTAACTCGATAGCTTCGAGGGGGCGGTATCAGGTTATTCAGCAAACATGTCTGAACATGTTTCGCGGTTGATGTCATGCGGAAGAGAGAAAGGGGGATGGTTAATAAAAAAACATCCTACCTTAGTCTCCTCTCCTAAATTTCAGAGCGCTGATTGCGCGTTCCAGAAACATTAATTTCCCCCTCCTTCATCATAGTTTTGGGAGTTGCCGCGTATATTCGATTAATTTTATACGACTAGTCTTGTATCGACTGCTTGTGCGAACGGTGTTCACTTCTCATAACCGAGAGAAAGAATGCATTCCGTTGAAGGAAGCAACGGCGGTAACAGTGGCGGTAGACGTATGAATTATTACGTACCGATTCACGATGATGAAACTCCATCGTACGAGAACAAGTAAGTTTTTTGTTTTTTTCTTAAATTACAAAGCTTTATATTTTTTAAATTGCAAATTATAAATTGTATTATTTTTTATTACTAATTTTGTTATTTTTTTACAGTATTTTGTTGAAGCGTCGCGCGCACGATGATGAGGATGATAAAACTCCATCGTACGAGAACAAGTGTAACAAGTAAGTTTTTCGTCTTTTTCTTAAATTATAAAGCTTTATATTTTTTTAAATTGCAAAATTATAAATTGTATTATTTTTTGATTACTAATTTCGTTATTTTTTACAGCATTTCGTTGAAGCGTTGCGCGGTTCGTATACTCAGCAGACGATACGCATTGACGGCTACGGGATGCAAATTCCTTGAAGTTGACGTTATTGTGGGTCCACCGAGTTACGTGGAGATCGCCGTAGGAGATCATCGAGGAACGGAATTGATACTGTCCCTCGAAATGTGGAAGGGATTCTACGAACAACGACGGAACATTCTGAATTTTATTCGATCCTGTAAAGATACGTGTGATTTTATAAGCGTTGGACCGCTAACATTGAAAATTTGTACGATTAACGGCGTCAAACTCGTACGTCTCGAGTCTTTAAACGTACGCTTAATGATGATCGAATCGACGTTACGCCGTATGCTCGATCTTGATCTGTGCATCGACGCGATGTTCCATCGATTGAGTAGAATTGTCGAAACGGTCGATGTCAAGTTCACGCAATTCTCCAAAATCGCGTCCACTGTAACGGATTCTACGCAAGTATTGAATGTAATACGCGATAGCGATGTCTTCGATAAACATCAGCTCGTCGATTGTGAGCTCGCAGCTTTATTTTTTAGTGCGCTACCGTAGTACGTACAAACAAAAAATATGTAAAAAGAGAAAGAATAAAAAAATGTATTTTTAAAATATAAAAATCATGACTTAATTTCTTCACACGCATTTCTATTTGAGCCGTATATGCGACGTTCGACTCGAACCACTTGGGCCGCTTGAAAGGTATATCGTATATCGTATAACGTAAACTATGAAGCCATGCTCCGGCGACGCTCGCCTATATGTGGTGCCGATGGTGGTTCAGTCCTCGGCAGTCAGTTAAGTCAGTCAGTCAGTTAAGTCAGTAGTGTGAAAACGTTCGCAAGTAGAGTACAGTGTAAAAAAAGAAGAAATGGGCGAAAAAATAAATGAAGAAATGGAAGAAAAGATGGAAAAAGATATGGAACGAAGATATCGCAGAAGAATCGAAGACTGCATAGAAATCGTTTACCCCGCAGTAGAAGTACGTATACTTAATACCGTTGCGTGCGTGTGTGTCGCCCGGTATGCTTTTCGAACTCCAAGCTGAAGCGTACAGCGAGCAGCCTTTTAAGAAACGATCGTCGTTATTTTCGTGAGTGCGCGAGTGTGAATAAGTGTCTGAGAGAGTCACGGATTCACTGTGGCCTGGGTGTAACGTTTCTTTTCGAAAAGCATACCGAGCGGCATGCATGCAACAATACATAACCGTATATTATATATATTTTAAAATTAACCATTCTGTTAACGTCACAGTGGATATGGGTTGATAACGTGCCGGTGCACGAGGTCCGGCTTTACAATATGGTGAGGGTTCGGATCCCTCACAGACAGGTGTGTATAAATATTTCTTTCACAGATTTTAAATTTAAAATTTTTTTTTAATTTTTAAAAAAATTTTTTGTATAATTTGTTTTCAGCCAAATTTCATATATTTCGATGAAATCCGAATTCGTGGATTTATCAACATTCATCGCCAGCGTGTGCGACGCTGGGAACGAGAACTCCTTCATGACAACAACAATGAAATTTGGGATATTTCGAGAGATGTAGACATATATGGATTTCGAAATCTGTTCGAAATCGAAGACGAGTTTGAGAGAGAAGAAGAAGAGGTGTGGTAGTAAAATTTTATAAATAAATATTTTTTATGTTAATTTTATATATATCTATCATTTATAATTTATTTTTTCGTTTATTAAGTATAATTAAAAATAATATTTTTAATAATAATTATTATTAAGTTAAATCCGCGCGACGAAGAAATAACGCGAACGGGGGGACGGGAGCGAGAGAGACCGCGCGCGAGAGAAAGACAACGCAACGAGAAGACGCGCGCGAACGGGGGAGAGACAAAGGAGGTCGGGAGCGAACGTGCCGTGTGACGTCACGCGGACCGGCGTGGCCGTTGGACGCTGACCCCCATCCTCCCGCGGCGCGCCGCCGATAAAATTCCAGCAGCCCCTTCCCCCCCCGGACCACCCTCGGCGTAGAACGTGGACACTTACCCCCCTCCTCCCCCTCGGCCTAGAACGCGGATACCTCCCCCCTCCCCTCAGCCGAACGGCGGCGGTATCCCTTGTCAACGATATGTTTATCAATATTTAATAAACAACATGTCCTGACGCGCTCACCGATTCCCCCCCTATCACCCCCTCGCCCACGAGTCCCCCCCCCGCCCCGCTCATCCCTCGCCTTTGAGACCCCCCTCCCCCTTCCCGCAGATCCCGCGGCCTAGCGGTAGGGGTCCCCCCTCCTCCCCCCACCCGCATACCCCGCGGCCGGGCGGCGGCGGTACCTCCCCGCCCCGTACCTCCCTGAGATCCCCGCCTAGAACTGTCGTCCTTTTCCTACTAATAGTAATCGCGTCGGTTTAATTGCGTTCGGCTGTTACTCGCGTTGGTTTAATTGCGTTAGATGTTACTCGCGTGAGGGTCTGGCTGGAGCCTTCGTCAAGTGCGGACGTATCTCGAGAGCGCTCCGTATATATCTGTGAAAAGTGATTTTCAAATTGTATTCTTTTGGTATTTTTCACTATGTGGTTATTCGCGCTGTTTTTCTGAACAAGTCTGTGTATATATTACCGCAATTTTCACAAAATTGTGGAAAATGTTAAGCATTTAATATCTCATATGGCCACGCCCATGTACTATATACTCTATACGTGGCTTAAAGTGATTCGGATATTTCGTCAATCCGCAGGAACTATCGAGAATTTTTTATATATATCACCTTTTAGAACATTTGCGAATGTCACTGTACATATATTATTGCATTATATTACCGACTTTGGTCGTAATTAAGGACTCCCGAAGGACGATGTACTGTATGCCACGCTGTGATCATGTATACGATTGCCATAATTTATCGGAGTAATTTTTGCCAGATGATGGACCTTATATCTATCTAAATTGTCCGTATAATACTATAAGAAGGACGCTTTACATGACTGTAACGATTTTTTGGTGAGTTTTAACTGTCCATGTGTGAGAAATGTACGTTCATTTCCATGTTCTCTGTACAACGCTGCTGCACGACCATTTTGGAATTATCGAAATGGAATGGCCTCGTGTATTAACGAGGGATTTGAAAAATGGCTGGTGCTGAGACAAACGAGTAAAACATGGCTATGAAAGACGTGTATGGCCGCATGTCGCGTTGTTATATTTTCCTCGCGATAATGGCCGGCCAAGTGTCTCGACCGGACGATGCTCTTATGTCGGTAATCTCTTGCGTACGCACGGACATCGGCTTCGTCGGCCCGATGCTCTGCTGGACTCGCGACGGATGTTGTATGAGCCTCGTGGCTCTTTCCTGAGATCGTTGCTCCCGTGGATAAACATACTGTTATCAGTGACTGTTGGAGTGCTGGCCGGGTATTGCTGGTTTATCGAAACTTGTCGGGGCGACGGCATATCATACATGGAAATGTCTCCGTTGGATTGTATCTTATTGTGTCTGCGTTGTGTCGGTCCCTGCATCTCATATAATATTACTGTAGCGTTTTATTATACACAAAGTCGCGCTTATATATAAACTTTAAACTGTATAAGTATTGTAAACAGCTTCGAGTAATTATAACACTCATGCATTAGACGGGTGCATATTAATCTTTGGCCTGCTTTATAGGAGTGGCTGCGTTGCCACCATTTAATTTAATTTAATTAATTACGGCTATGAAAATCTGCGAAATGTGTAACTTTGTCTCCTTGTTCTCAAGTAAATTGTGAGTCTGTGTTTTGACAATGTATATGTCCTAGTAGAGTGTACTGCTTGTTGCCCTATTGTGGCAATATTTATTGCTGGCTAAGGATGAATAAATAAATTATTATCTCTTTATCATGCAACACTGCTGAAATATAAATCTTTACCCGAAAGTATACGTACACTTTCAAGAGCCTCCGAGGTTAGTTTATCCTTTCTCTGGTGTATCATAGAATGAATTGTTTTACACATAGACATAGTTCATATAATTGAGATGGAATGTAACGAATGATAGTATTATTTTAATACTTTGTACTCATGCTTGACGTAAGATGTTTTTATGATATAACCTCTTGGAAATCTGTGGCTTATAACTGGGCAAATTACATTAATTAATTCAGAGTCTGTATCTGTTGCATAACTGTTTATCTACATCTGCATAATCATGATTGTATATAGAAAATTGTATGATACACTAGTATACATGACTTTATAGGTTATGTACACATATTATACATACTGCCTTCTGCAATAAATATTGTATCGTATTATTGTTGTGTTTTGTTTTAACACGGCGAGATTCAGGATGTATCTCAGCTCGGCTGCTCACGCGTGGACAAATTTACTTCAATTATATTTCGATGTTATTAAACAATATAATATCAATTACTACGCGTGAGTGGGGAGCTGTATTATTAATGTCTACCATTTTACTACACCATGAACAGGAAGAAATAAATGAATATAATCACGACTCCAACGTGTCTGAATTATTTATTTAATAATATACACATTTGCACTGTTGTTATTTGGATCTTGCCGTTAAGTGTTTTAAGTGTTTATATCTCTGATATCATTTTATATACACATTTACATACAGCACTTATGTCTTTATGCGAACATCATTGACTATTTTGTTATTACGGTAGGTAATTGTTTACACCCTTTATTATCAAATACATGTGCGTTTAGGTTATAAAGATCGATTGCGCGCGTGAGATCTTCTGACTATGTATACACATGTTTGTACATAGAAGGCAGACCCTTATATCCTAGGGACTTTTCATTAAGGCTGATCCACATGGGTGGATATTGTTCTGGCGTTTTCAAATATGCTTGAACAATCTTTATGTATGCTACTATTTGCAATTTATATTTAGACTTTCTATGTACAAATAAACTAAAGTAAACAAATTTCTACAAATATTGATGTCTTACTGATTACGAAACTGGTAATTTTGACTAATTTTGTAAACTGCCTGATGAAAATAAGGGAAAAAAATAATAATAATAATAAAAAGTAATAATAATAAAAAAAAATAATAACAATAAAAATAATAATAAAAAAAATATAAAATAAAAATAAAATAAAAATAAAAATAAAAATAAATAAATAAAAAATAAAAGTTATATCAGGCAGTCTTCTATCCTCTATCTTCTACTATTCTTAATACTCTATTATTTCTATTAGCAATACTTGACGATCAGTGTCGTGTTATCTGACACTGTCTTATTTTGGCTCTTCTGCGTTCTCATAGACGTTCAAATGAATAAATGTCACAAGATACAATAAATATGTAGTTTTGCAAATATGTAATTGTAAAATGGCGAGTTATGTATTGCGAAACTATGAATGGTATATGAGGGATCTTCACTTTGAGGATACAATACTCTGAGCAATCTTCTTCCTAATTAATCTTACTTTGTGCCATGTATGGGCTTGTCTTTACGAGCAATCTTTCTTGGCTAATCCTTTTGCGTTTTTTCGCTGTGCGCGCAGGATTGGCTTACACCTATATAGACACCCTGCGTGTTGCTTATGATCTACGAAGGGATAGTCTCTAAATTATAGCCGTACATCAGGTTATAGGATGCGTACCTGGGCAGTGCACATTCTTTTGTGAGCGGTCCATTGATATGCGCCTGGACAACGCATATCTCTTATGCTGTCCTAGGGGAAGGCCACCCCAATAAAAAACCAATACCCTTGCATGAATGGACACTGATACGGAAAAAAAGTTACCACTTCAGGGTGATCGGACACTCAGAGGTAGGCGCGGGGAGGGTACGGTCCCAGCCGTCCCCGTGTCGTTGGACACTGTTCCAGAATCAACCAATGGGCTAAATGAAAAAACTGAAACTGAAGCGAGCGTGACCACCGAAGAGGCCAATTTACGTCCGGAGTGGACGATAAGTAAAGCGGCCAATGATCAGCGACGGGGATCTGCGAAACCTGATCCTGCTGTTGTTTTGGCAAGGAAAATAGCTTACTCGGACTATTTGGATCGTCCTGCTTCTCCAGTTTCTGAAACGGATCGTGGTGAGGAGGCGGACGATGATGAGGATCTTGCTCATTTCAGCGTGGGAACCAGGCAGAGACACAGTGTGGATGATAGGGGGTCCACACATAATCGGAGCGTGGGTACCTCAGTTGGAGATCCAATATCTATGGACGACGACTCGGATGTGGGGGGCACCGTGGGGATGATGACGAGGTCAAAGAGAAAGGCGGAGACATCCCCTCTCTCCCAAGGTTCGGTGGGGACACCTCACGCTCGGAGCCTTAGGTCTATTAAAAGGCCTAGGAAGTCCCGAGTCAAACCGAGGGATCCAGCTCGGTCGCCGGTCTCCCTGGATGGCCGAACTAGGATGGAGATCGTACAACCGGAGGAGCTGAATAATCTAGACACTAAAAAATTGTCAGACCTTATTTCGGAGACTCTTGAAAAAATCGAGATGATTCGGTCGGAAAGCAATAGCCTCAAGGGACCGTTGAGTGGCTCCGTCAAACGTGGACTGCTCAACGTTTCCGAGATATGTTCTATCCTTTTTAATAGATTGGAGTCAACTGAAGACACTTCTTCTTCTTCTCTGAAAGCTCAAAATCTTGAGCTCTTAGCGCAACTACGAACCCTCAAACGTGAGGAAGAGAGGAATAAGAGAGAACAATCATCAATTAAGGAAGAAAATGCTATGCTGAAAAGGGAAATAGATGTCCTTCGAGAGCGTCTCAATAGACTCGAGAGGGCTTCGCCGACCTCGAGCACTTTGGACCTCCGCTATGCTAATTTACAGGAGGAAAATAATAAACTAAGAGATGAATTGGAAGCCCGCTGTGCTGCTTCGGACTTTCTCATTCCCGTGTCCCGTCCTCCCCGGAGAGGGACGATGCCTTCTTCTCCTCTTGAGGAATCTTCTATGGAGCAACGTCGTACGCAGTTTGAGTTTCCTTCACTTGCTCGGACAGGGTCTAATGTCCTTAGTGATCGGCTAGTGAAGGAAAATGATCGGGTCTTTTCTAGTGAATCCGGTACAGATTCCCGTACAAAAAGGAAATATAGCGCAAAAAAGACCCCCCGTGGCGGTCCAATCAGGGCCAGGATCCCTTCGGATCACGATGCTGAGACATCTGAGAGGAGGCGTACCGGCCCCTCTGAAGCTGCCTCTGCTTCGAGCGAGAGGGAGGAGCTTGACCAGAGGCTGCTCCAGATCAGTGGTCAGATGGAGCTACTTGCCGATCAGAGACGTCAATTGAGGGCGAGACTAGCGGCACACTCGGATGGTCCCCTTACGGAGGAACCTACTAAGGATAATCGGAAGGTTCGAAACTCTGGAAATGCGGATAGTGGCATGGGACGAGTGGCTCGTCGAGCCCCCTCATCCGCGAACACAGCGACTACCGGTGCTGATGGAGTCGTCCGTGGAGCCCCTCGCCGTAGACCTCCGAGCTCCGCGGCGATTACGATTACCAGCATGGACTCAAAAACGTCGTACGCGGATCTCTTGAAAAAGGCAAGAGACAATATCAAATTGGACTCTCTCGGTATAGAGAGGTCAAAGGTTCGACGCGGAATAAACGGCGGGATAATCATCGAGATCCCTGGAGCGGATGGTGCCGCTAAGGCAGATGAACTATCTAGAAAGCTGAAGGAGGTTTTTGGGAACTCAGCCGCTCGAGTCAATAGGCCCACAACTATGGGCGAGTTGAGACTGTGGAATTTTGATGATTCAATTGACAAGTCTGAAATCCTGAATATTATTTCAAAAACAGGAAACTGCGATGAGGCCAGTATTAAGATTGGTAATATCAGACCATTACGTAACGGACTAAATTCCATTTGGGCCAAATGCCCATTAGCCTCCGCTATTAAGGTGAGCTCTACGGGGAGAATTAATGTTGGATGGACAGTCGCTCGCGTTGAGCTTCTAGAATCTAAGCCGGTCCAGTGCTTTAAGTGCTGGCTGTTTGGACACGTAAGAAATACGTGTGCACACCCGGAGGATCGAACCGGGTCATGTTTTAAGTGCGGATCTCGGGAACACCGGATCGAGAACTGTCCTGCAGATCCCCACTGCGTGATCTGCGCAGATAGAGGCATGCAACTCAACCATCGCCTGGGATCTTCCCCCACTTGTTTTAAAGATGTAGTTCGAGGGCCGCGCGCCGATAACGCCAAACGACAAACGCAATGACCACCTTCATTCAGGTCAACCTAAACAGGAGCAGGATGGCGCAGGACTTGCTTCTACATCAGGCCGAGGAGCTGGGGGCTGCCGTGTGCGTGATTTCCGAGCCAGCTCGCACGCCCAGCTCTCAGCAATGGTTTAGCAGTTACAACGGCTTGGCTGCCGTGTACGTTAACCCTCGCATTGCGGACTTCCCGGCGGTCCTGGCTGCGAAAGGACAGAACTCAGTTGTCGTAAAATTCGGTAGTACGTATATCGTGTCCTGTTATGTCTCGCCGAATATAAACCGCGCTGGCTACTCCAGCTTCCTTGACGAGCTGACCAATTTGTGCCTGTCTGCTGTGAATAATAGAATTCTCATCTGTGGAGACTTCAACGCCCACGCGCGCTTGTGGGGCTCCGCAGCTACGGACTTCAAGGGGGACCTTTTAGAGGAATGGTCCGCACACATGGACTTCAGACTCCTGAATGTAGGAAACAGACCTACTTTTGTTGGACATCAGGGCCAATCCATCATAGACCTTACGTGGGCTTCTTCTGATTTGTCTGCCCGAGTGAGGGACTGGTCTATACGCGACGATATAGCGTCATTATCAGACCACCTATATATTACCTTTTCTGTGTCTGAGTCCATCGCTAGGCCCTATAAACCTTCGCGACCCACTCGATGGAATTTCAAAGAAATGGACGTCGAGCTATTCAAAGCTGCCGTCGAGTGGAGATGCGCTGTCACCCCTGAAAACGAGGAGTATTTCATGAGTGTGCCACCCGGTCGCTGGATACACGAATGCTTCTTCGACGCCTGTGCGGCCGCTGTTCCTCGCCTCCGCGCGTCTGCGCGGGGACCTCCGGCATACTGGTGGAGTGCGGAGATGGCATCGCTTCGCGAAGCAGCAAATAAGGCCAGAAGAGCTTGGACCCAAGGTCGACCCCGGGACTCGCCTGAGACATTGGAATACAAGAGGACGACGTATCTCCTTGCGAACAGGGAGCTTAAACACGAAATCCGTAGAGCTAAGAGCAGGGCTTGGCGGGAGTTGATTGCCACCTTGGATGAGGACCCCTGGGGGCTCCCGTATAGGATCGTCTTAAATAAGCTGCGCAGATCCACTCCGGGTCTTACTGCCTCTCTTGAGCCCGATGTATTACGAGAATTAATGGACAGGCTTTTTCCACCGGGTAACCCGCTGGTCCCGGTGGACCTTGGCGACTGTGAGGAGGACCGAGAGCCTGTCACCACTGAGGAGGTCACGCGGGTTATCGCGGCTAAAATTAACACCTCCACGGCCCCTGGCTCCGACGGACTTAGAGCTACGGTTCTTAAGAGGCTTCCCGGGACGATGCATGCCAGATTGGCTCAATGCTACAACTTCTGCCTCAAGCACGGAACTTTCCCATCTAACTTGAAAGTCGCGGACCTCGTCCTCATACCAAAAGAGGAAGCCGCTCCCGGCGATATTCCGAAGGCTCGCCCCATCTGTCTTCTTGACGAGGTGGGGAAGACCTTCGAGCAGATAATAGCGGACCGCCTGAATGATTATATGGAACAGAACCCTGCTGCTGATTTGTCAGAAAATCAATTTGGTTTTCGCCGGATGAGGTCTACCACTGATGCCCTTCACCTAGTGAAATCCATCATCACTGAAGCACGTGCGCAGGGTAAAGTTGTATTGGCATTTTCATTGGACATCGAAAATGCCTTTAATTCGGTCAAGCATCTTGCTATAAGAAGAGCTCTCCGGGTTAAGGGTTTCCGCCGATATCTGCGTCGCATCATCGACGATTATCTTACGGGCAGATGGGTGAGATATGTCACCCCGGATGGGGGGCGCCGCAGGAGGACGGTCGATAGGGGGGTCCCACAGGGCTCGGTGTTGGGCCCCCTCCTCTGGAACCTGGCCTTTGATGCTGTGCTTGGAACAACCCTGTACGAGGACTGTCACCTGATATGCTATGCAGATGACACCTTGCTCGTGGTAGTTGGTGACAGCTACGACGAGGTGCGCACCGATGTTCTGGATTGCCTGGAACGTATTTTCGTTAACATCCGCCTGTTGGGATTGAGGGTTTCCTGGTCTAAGTCCGAGGCCATTTTATTTGGCCGTCGCCCCCGAGACGCCTATATCGAAGTGGAGGGCGTCAGGATAAACCTCTCCAACAACATGAAGTACCTCGGCGTCTATCTTGACACGCGGCTAAATTTTTGTAAACACTTTTCGTATGTGGCCTCTAAGGTCACGAGGGTTGGCCGTGCGCTCTGCGGCATTCTGCCTAATTTGAGAGGTCCTATCGAGGCAAAGAGAAGACTCTACTACTTCGTAATCACTTCGATTATTCTTTACGCGGCCCCGATTTGGAGTGAGAAATTGTTAGCATCGGGTACTCAGCGGCGTCTGCTGTGCCGCGCGATCCGCCTCACTGCGTTACGTATAGTGATAGCTTACCGTACGGTCTCTTACGAGGCCGCCACATTGCTGGCTAGGGTTCCGCCCATTCATATTTATGCGGATTATCTTCGACGCGTATATCTGCGACTTAAAGCCTTGAAGGACACTGGGACATATTACACTGATGCCCCTTCCGAACTCCGCGACGAGGAATGGTTGGCTCTCAGAGGACAATGGTCTGCATACATTCGGCAAGAATACTTGCCTGGAAAACGAACGAGGGAAGCAATTTCACCCAGTTTTGAAGCGTGGATTGACAGACGAACTGGCTTTCTGACTTTCCGGTTGACTCAGTTCCTGACTGGCCATGGCTGTTTCGGGTCTTTCTTACATCGGATCCAGAGAGAAGAGACTCCTGTTTGCCGTTACTGCGACTTGGAAATCGATACAGCGGAGCACACCCTTGCGGTGTGTAACCGCTGGAGTCCCGAGCGCGGCGAGCTAACGGCCGTGGTTGGCCAGGATCTTTCCTTGGCTGCGCTGGTTGCAGCGATATGCGCTAGCCGTGAAGCATAGAACGCTTTTTCCTCGTTTGCGGAGCGCGTCCTTCGGAGGAAGGAGGAGGACGAAAGAAAGCGCCAGCAGGAGCTGTTGGATGGGAATGCTGCGAGACGCGTTCCCTAACTGGATGACTTGCGTGGCTTGCGTTGCCTTACTGCGCTGCATTATTTTGTGATATACTTTGCGTTTGCGTTCTGTCCCTGCGTTGGGACTCTGCGGATGTTTGTCCCCTCCGCTCCTTCCTTCCTTCTACTATGCGGGGGAGCCGCAGGGGGTGGGGGGCGCGTACTCTGGGGCTCAGCTCGATGCTTGGCCCTTGGGCTTTACCTCCGTGAATTTGCCGCTGGCGTGGTGTGGGTGGGCGTCGGGCGCCGGCCGGCTTGCGGGCTTTCCTCCTCTTGGGGTCCGGCGCATCGCCTGGCGTGATGCTCCCGGATCCCTGGGGGGCTGGCGGCTCGGGAGCGGTCGGCGCTCGTCGCCCTTCCCTGCGCCTCGTTGTTTACTGCCGCGGGAGATATCATTCGTGTGGGGGGTCCCCGCCGTTTGGGCCGCGGGGTCCTTCTGGGGTTGGTCGGCCGTGGCTTGCCGCTCACTGCTGTTCGGGCTCCGACCCCACTGCTTTGCAGTGAGACTCGGCAGCCCTTCGTGGCGGCGGTCTGCGGTCGGCCGTCCCCTGGGGGATTCCCGTCTCCCGCGTTTTTTTTTCTGTTCTCGTGCCCTTCCCCTGGGCCCTGGGTGTGCCCGTCCGTAGCGGACTCCGAGTTCGCTTTATGTTTGGTATAGGGTCTGTGTCCTTTATTGTTAGACGAATGCGTGGACTCGCACTCGTGTTTTGTGTATGTGGAACCCCTCTACGGATAGAGGGGGTTCCTGTTCGTTTAGTTCGTGCACGTCCTAGTTCGTGTGCGTCTGTTATGGGGTGTGGACTTCCCCGGGCGAACCCTCCTCGTAGCCGATGAGGGGACCCCTCTCGGTGCGGTTGTTGGCGTCACGGCGTCGCACCGTTATCGTGCGGGGCCTTCGAGGTGATGGGATGATGACGCACGGGCGCTCATCACTCGATCAGGGGCGGTTTTTTTTTCTCGGGGATCAAAGCACTATGTTGACCTATCGTGTGTCTTTCGTGTAATTGTTACGTGTATCCGGGCGCCTCGGCGCACGGACCGTCTCGTCACGTGATGTAATACCCCGTGTCTCCCGCGTGTCGTGACTGTGGTCCATTGTCCTGTGTTTCAGGGAGAGTGTTTTTAGTGGGTGCAAGCCCCACACAACCCGGTGGCCGGGGCCGGGCGTGCGCGAGGCATTTTCACTCTCCCAACGGGAAAAAAAAAAAAGATGTTACTCGCGTTGAAGTATTACTCACGTCAGAATCTTACTCGCGTTCGGTCATTTGTGTTAGAATAGAGTTCGCGTTGGATTACTGGTTGCGTTTTAGGACATTACTCGCGTAATGTCGAATGCCTAATGGCGTTCGAATTTCGTTTGCGTGACTCGTTATTTGCGCTCAAAAGGTGCTTGCGTTCCATTATTATTTACGGTAACTCCGTATTTTCGCGTCAGTTATAGTATCCCGTGTGATGCCGAGTGCCTTGGCACATCACCTTTCGCGTTAAAAATCTGGCGATAGAGCATATGGCGTTCGGTCATAATTGCGTTTGAACGTTGCCTGCGCGGCGTTTATCACTTACGATTATTACTTGCGTTAGATTAAGATAATTGGCAACCGAATTCCTGTGCGGCTTTAGAAGTAGCGTTTACGCGTTTTGAGCGTGCCGCCCCATAATTTCGCGATACTTCATGTTTTATTCTACTTCCTAGTTATTCTGTTATTTCACGTTTAATCAAATTATTTTGCATTTGGTCGTATCTTGACCGACGTTCTATGTTATTCGCAAGTTTAGTTTTCTGCTATCATTCTTTTATTCAGTATCGGCGCCTTCCGCGCGTTCGCTGTAAATAGCTCAATGTCTAATATGTTTCATTCATTTCTGACGTTTGCATTATTATTATTGTCGGTTTATTTTCTGACGTCAGTTTTATCATTTGATTTCTTGATTTCGATGGTTTATTAATGAAAGCCGAACTGGCACTGATTGTTCACCTAAGAGTTACCTCAGAATAAACGTTGTTGTTGGCGAACTGCGCGGCCGGGTGTAACTCCGACTAGCCAATTGGAGTAAGACAGGCCGGGTCGACCCCGACAGGGATCCGGAGTGCGGAAAATGAGCGGACACTGCTGATCTTATCTTGTGGGTGCACAGCACCGTTTTATTAGACACACAGAATTGCCGGTGGCCTTTACAACGCGAGGCGCGGCTCGTATATATGCTAAACACGCGTGAGTCCGGCGTGCGAATAAGCACGGCATTGAGCGCACTTGGGGCGCTATCAAGTCACGCTGAGACGCGCACTTGAGTTTCGGTAATGTTCACTTCTCGCCTGCTGCGAGGGTGAAGATGCTGACGCGCGGAGGCTTACGGTGTCGTCGCCGCACTGGGAGAGCGGGAGCGAGCGCGTGTATGAACGGCGTGGTTGCGAGTGCCAGCGAGACCCTTGCACTAAACTGCCGGCACTGACGGCAAATTAATTACGGTACGGATACAACGAGACGTAACTCCGCGTGAACCGGAGTAGATGTCGAGGTATCTTTCGCTCGACGACTCGGAGCACCGCTTGGATCGATCGATAGGCTTCTACTACTTTTACCGGCGCTCTCGCGAGTCCGTTTCCGGAGCATTCGGTGACGCGACGATGAAACGGGCCAATCGGCGCGTTTCGCAGGATCACGGGATCCTCGCGTGGCCGGATCGATAGCGCCACGCGAGGGACCGCGCGGTCAGGGATGGCGCGGGGGAGCGGCGCGAAGTCGCCTCGTTCAGGGGGCGGCTTAAAGATGGCGGCACCGGCATCGATCGCGGTATTGATCGCGGTGATTGCAATCCTAAACATACCGCCCGCCGCGAATACCGATTCGCAACAAGGACAGACGCCGCCCGCCGTGACGAGGGTGGATCTCGCGCCGTCCGCCATGCGGATCACTGCGAGTGCTAAATTACTTAAAGTAGGATCAACAACAACTTAACTAGTATTATGTACCGCCGTATTTACAGTATACACAGAGATACGTTGCGACCTGAGCGCACAATGTTTGACAGCCATCACGGAACGTCACTCTGAATCATTAGGGTTGGTGTTTACATCAACCGGGAGAAATGATAATTTAACGATCGCGCGTTTGTACGTGGATTTGGCCGTTTGGACCGTAACGACGCGAGTCAGTCCATCCTCGCCAGGGTGACGTTCAATGATCCTGCCCAACTCCCACCTGTTTGGAGGAGCTAGCGAGTTTCGCAGAAGTACTAGGCGTCCGACTCGAGCGAGATTTTGAACCTCACGCCACTTGGGGCGTTGCTGCAATGTGTGCAGATAGTCATTCGACCAGAGCTTCCAAAAACTATCGCGCATGCGTTGAATTAATCGCCATCGAGTGAGACGCGTTTCCTTCTCGTTAAGTAAGGAAGGCGTGGGAGCGCTCGTTAGCGCGGTGCCGCTTAGAAAATGGCTCGGTGTTATTGCACAATAGTCGTCTACGTCGTCGGACATTTGAGCGAGCGGTCGAGAGTTTAGACACGCCTCGATTTTACATAAGAGCGTGTTTAGCTCTTCGAATGTCAGCGTGTGCGCTCCGATGACGCGTTTCATATGAAATTTGACGCTGCGGACGCACGCCTCCCATAGTCCGCCAAAGTGCGGCGCGGACGGAGAAATAAAGTTCCATCGAACTCCTTGAGTCGCGATTTGATTTTGAAAATTTGGATCGCGAACGGCTCTCTTCCATGCGGCGGATATCTCGCGATGAGCGCCGTGAAAGGTCGTCGCGTTGTCCGAGTACATGTCACTGGGAACACCGCGACGCGCACAAAACCGATCGAAAGCAGCGACGAACGCGGAAGTCGTACAGTCGCTAACCAACTCTAGGTGCGTGGCCTTGACTGCCATGCACACAAACACGGCAATGTATGCCTTCCTTGATTTGTACCCTCGACCGGGTGTGGATCGGACCTGTATTGGTCCGGCGTAATCCACTCCGCAATGTAGAAATGCGCGAGCCGTCGACGTAACGCGACACGCGGGCAAGTCGCCCATTAACTCGCTCGCGATCTTGGCGCTTTCACGAGCGCATGTGACACATTTATGCAGGACAGCGCGAATTGTTTGACGCGCTCGTAATATCCAGTAAGTTTCGCGTAGCTGGTGCAACGTGTGTTGCGGCCCAGCGTGGAGGGCGCGTAAGTGAGTATCGCGTATTAACGCGGCAACTGCCGGATGGGCAGCGAGCACCACTGGGTGCTTTTTGTCGTGCGGAAACGTTGAATGGCGGAGGCGACCGCCTACGCGAATGAGCCCGTTCTCGTCGAGAAACGGGTTCAATGATAGTAGTTTGCTGTTTTTCGAGATGCGTTGTGAGAGTTCCAACAGAGCATATTCGACTGGGAACAACTGACGCTGAATGTTCCTAAGCCAAAAGATGCGCGCAAAGTCCATTTCGTCCGTTCCGGTTCTTTCTGCGACGGAGCGTTTGACTTGCAGCAACCTCCCTCGCGAGCGCGACGAGCGAATCGCATGACGTAAGCGGTGACTCGCAACAGCTTACGCCACGACGAGAATCTCTCGCTGAGATCCCATCGATCGCGAGATTGCATGACGTGCACGGGAGCGCGAACCTGTTCTTTCGGCGGTATGTCCGGCGAATGGGAGTGAGGTTCGAATGGCCATTGCTCGGACGACAGTTTGAGCCAGTCAGGCCCTGCCCACCACAAGGATTGGTTGATAAGATCTTTCGGAAGCACGCCTCGCGATACGAGATCGGCCGGGTTTTGTTGTGAGGGCACGTGATGCCACTCGACGTTCGGCAATAGGGTTTGCACCTCGTGGACTCGATTCGCTACGAATGTTGGCCACCGGGAAGGAGGCTGCGATAGCCAGGCTTTTGTGACCTTCGAATCGGTCCAACAATGGTAAAACTTGATCGCGATTGTGAGAGCGGATCGAATCGCATCGATTGCGCGCGCGAGCAGGACCGCGGCGCACAGCTCCAATCGAGGAATACTCATGGGTTTGAGCGGGGCAACTTTCGATTTTGACATGAGCATCGTGACTTCGACTGTTCCGTCAATGTGAGTGACTCGTAAATAAATGACCGCTCCGTATGCGGAGGCGGACGCATCGGCAAACCCATGAATCTCCGCACGGAGCGCGTCAGATCCGTAACCTGTCCAACGCGGAATCGAGATTTGTTTGAGTAACGGTAGTTGAAAGTAAAAATCTCTCCACTTGCGAAGAAGATCGTCAGGGATGACGTTATCCCATTCACAGCGAAGCAGCCAGAGCTGCTGCATGAGAATTTTGGCGGTGATGACGACGGGAGCCATCCAGCCGAGGGGGTCGAAAAATCTCGCGATTGTCGAGAGAATCGTGCGTTTTGTGTCGGGGACTGAATCTACGAGCGTGACGTCGAATTGAAAGACGTCTTGGTTGAGGTCCCACTTGAGACCGAGTATCTTTAGACGCTCGTCCGATTCGAGCGTTTTTGCGGAAGCGAGGCCATGATCCTGAGGATCGATGCCTTCGAGCAATACAGGCTTGTTACTCGCCCATTTGCGGAGATGAAATCCTCCTTTCTTCAATAGAGAGATGAGTTGATCGCGCGTTTGAAGCGCGAGAGGTATGTCGTCTGCACCGAACACACAGTCGTCGACGTATGTGTGCAGCTGCAATACCGGGACGGCCAACGGAAATTTTGCGCCTTCGTCTGTCGCGACCTGTTCGATAACGCGAAGGGCGGCATACGGCGCGTTCGCGTTACCGTACGTTACTGTCAACAAGAGATAGGCTATCAATGGCGACGTTGCAGTGGGTCGCCATAAGATTCGCTGATATTCCACGTCGGAGGGGTGGACGCGGATCTGACGATACATTTTTGCGATGTCGGCGGTAAAGACAAACCGATATTGCCGCCATCGCAGAATGATGAATGACAACTCAGGTTGCAATTTGCGGCCAACCATGAGATGATCATTCAGGGAGAGACCATTGGAGGTCGGATGAGAAGCGTTGAACACGACGCGCAGACGAGTTGTTGAGCTATGCTCGCGTATAACTGCGTGATGCGGTATATAATATACCTGTCCATCGGGAGGGTCGTCTAGCGGCGCCTTGACCATGTGTCCGAGACGCTCGTATTCCGCGAGAAATTCGTTATATTCCTTGGCGAGGTCCGGCTTCGATTTGAGACGCGATTCGAGACGCGAATACAACGCGATTGCAGATGATCTCGATTCGCCGATTTCGATAGGGGGCCCCGATTTAAACGGCAACCGCACTATATATTGCCCATTGGGGGCGCAAGAATGCGTCGATACGAAATGCTCGTCGCAACGCATCTCTTCCGGTGAGAGATGCGTTTTCTGAGGAAGTTCTTCGACCTCCCAGAACCGCTTCAATTGATCCGATAGTTCCTCTAGCGTCGTGCAGTGGTGCGTTTGAATACGCGCCGATCTTGACTGCGATGGCTCTGACATTGGTCCGGACAGGAACCATCCGAAAATCGAGTTTTGAGCAACGGGCTCATGAGGAGCGCGACTACGAACTTCCGGTAGTAAGATCGCGCCATACAAATCAGCGCCGATTATTATATCAATCGGCGCGGCGCTAGTAGGATCGCTATCCGCTAGCGTTAGTTCGCGTATGTACGACTTCGTTGTGATATCCGGCATGCGGTGCGGAATGTAAGTCGTGAGCGACTTGAGAACGAGCGCGGAGACGGAGGGCCTCGGGCCCGTGCCGTCACGAGCTGACACTTGAATGGTAGCTGCGCTGCGCGCGGTGGCAGCGGTCTCGCCGATCCCAGTGATAGAGACGGAGACGCGCGTACGCGGGAGACGCAATCGCTGAGCTAAGCGTTCGGTGATCAAGGTGGTCACGGAGCCTTGATCCAATAACGCACGAACTATGTCATGTCGACCATTGAGACCGCTCACTCTCATCCAGGCAGTAGCCAACAAAATATTCGTTTTCGAGAAGGTTGTGTGCGACAACAAATGTGACGTTACTTCGTTAGTTGAATCTGTTTTTGCTTCCGTGGATGAAGGTGAGCTCGCGGTTGTCGAGCTATTGTTATTCACGTCGGTCGCGTGAAGAAGCGTGTGGTGCCTTTGTTGACATTGACGGCATGTATTCTTGCTTGAACACGCATCGCGAACGTGCCGCACGCTTAGACAATTGTAGCACACGTGAAACTTCTTCGCGAGATCACGTCGTTGAGCGACGCTTTTGTTTTGAAAGTCCGGACACGCGGACAAGAAGTGCGTCTTTTGGCACATGGGACACTTGTTCGTACATGCGTTCGCTGCGTGAGCTTGAATCGAGGAATGCTGTTTACTGCCCTTGACTTGCGACGAGGCCGGGAGAATATTCTCGAGCGCGCGTATTCGAGACTTTAAGAAATTGTCAAGTTGCTCGTATGTGGGATAATCTACCGTATCGCCGAGTTTTATTTCCCATGCTTTACGGGTGTCTTTGTCCAGCCTTTGGACGAGCAAATAAACGAGCATGTCGTCCCATGTGTCAACAGCGCGGCCGAGGTTTTTCAACGACTGAATTGAAACACTGGCTCTATCGCGTAACGCGGTGAGCGCGGCGGCGGAATCTGAAGTCGCGGGAGAAAGCGTATGCAGAGCATGTACGTGCTCGTGCACTAAACGTCGGCGATTGTCGTATCGCGCGCGCAACAAATTCCACGCAATTTTGAAGTTTGCATCCGTTAAGGGGAGATTGCGTATGGCATCGCTGGCCTCGCCCTTTACGCACGAATGCAAATATTGCAACCGAGTGACGTCGAGCAGATCTCGATTTTTAATTATTAACGCGGTAAATTGATCGCGGAACGCTTCCCATTTGCTACACTCCCCTGTGAATTTTGGCAACTCTATACGCGGGAGATGCGAAAGAGCGAACGCGGACGGATCCGAGCGCATAGTCGATGACGCGAATGACTTGTTCGGACTCACGACGGGCTCCAGCTCCTCCAGGCACTCCGACATGTAGTCCGCTGCAAGCCGGTACTTCTCTTCGCAGGTCTCGTACTGCTGCTCCGTGAAGTAGTCGTCAGTCCTCTCACTCGCGGGAATTGCGGTCAGGAGGGCGAAGTGTCCACCGTCCACGGTGGCCCAGGCGTCCTTCAGGTCACTAATTCGACTGCGAATTTTCGCCGCAGTCAAATTATTTTTGCCGATCTTGCGGAAGTTGTCCAGCGCGCGATCAACTTTTCGCATTCGCTGTATCTGCCGTTCAAGCAGTTGATCCGCCATGATGCTTGAGTGTCCGTCAATTCGGCGAATGTCTCTGTAACACTCCGATCCGGCTCGAAGGACCAGCTTTTTTTATGTTGGCGAACTGCGCGGCCGGGTGTAACTCCGACTAGCCAATTGGAGTAAGACAGGCCGGGTCGACCCCGACAGGGATCCGGAGTGCGGAAAATGAGCGGACACTGCTGATCTTATCTTGTGGGTGCACAGCACCGTTTTATTAGACACACAGAATTGCCGGTGGCCTTTACAACGCGAGGCGCGGCTCGTATATATGCTAAACACGCGTGAGTCCGGCGTGCGAATAAGCACGGCATTGAGCGCACTTGGGGCGCTATCAAGTCACGCTGAGACGCGCACTTGAGTTTCGGTAATGTTCACTTCTCGCCTGCTGCGAGGGTGAAGATGCTGACGCGCGGAGGCTTACGGTGTCGTCGCCGCACTGGGAGAGCGGGAGCGAGCGCGTGTATGAACGGCGTGGTTGCGAGTGCCAGCGAGACCCTTGCACTAAACTGCCGGCACTGACGGCAAATTAATTACGGTACGGATACAACGAGACGTAACTCCGCGTGAACCGGAGTAGATGTCGAGGTATCTTTCGCTCGACGACTCGGAGCACCGCTTGGATCGATCGATAGGCTTCTACTACTTTTACCGGCGCTCTCGCGAGTCCGTTTCCGGAGCATTCGGTGACGCGACGATGAAACGGGCCAATCGGCGCGTTTCGCAGGATCACGGGATCCTCGCGTGGCCGGATCGATAGCGCCACGCGAGGGACCGCGCGGTCAGGGATGGCGCGGGGGAGCGGCGCGAAGTCGCCTCGTTCAGGGGGCGGCTTAAAGATGGCGGCACCGGCATCGATCGCGGTATTGATCGCGGTGATTGCAATCCTAAACAGTTGTTATTCCTTATTATTATCAATCCGCTGAGTATTTGGTTTAAGCGTCACTCCGCCGAATATTGCGCTGCCCTTCATCAACCCCGCCCATAGCTATTAGGTCGAGCTGGCCGACCTCTCGTACGTCGCATTGATTCCGTCTTGTGTCGCGGTTAGAAATTTTCGGTGATTCTAGCGTACTTTAGTGGACGCGAATTTCGCATCTGGCGCCCAACACAATATTGTCGCGTATAATTGTCGAGCGATACGAGAGGACAGTCGAAGGGACCTGACATCCTTCCCTCCTCCTCCTTTTGATCCATCGCACGTTTCGAAGCGGTCCGGGAGTGTAAAAAGACGTGACAGCGCATACAACATCTTTTTAGTCTTTTCAATCAAAACAGCGTCGGATTTGGTCGCGACGATCCTTTCGAGCATCTCTTGTAGCATCTCCGGCGTCTCCATGTATACTAACGTGTCCATTATGTCGTTTAAATAAGCAGTAGCGATGTCAATTTGTGAGATTTGCATGTCTTGCTCTACGGACGCAGCCATAAGCGCTCTCAACGAACTGAGTCTTGCAACCGGGGCGAATGTGTCGTAGAAATCGACACCAGAACGTTGTGAGAATCCCCTTGCAACTACGCGGGCCTTCCTTCCAGCTCTCCGTTGGCCTTGTATTTGTTCCTCAGTACGGTTTGGCAACCGATCACCTTTTCGCCATTGGGTCTGTCAACAAGTGTCCAGGTGTCGTTGCTTAAAAGAGACTTAATCTCGGCATACACAGCGTCTCGCCATTCATCACCGTCTGGACCTAAAACAGCCTGAGAAAGAGATATTTCAGAAGCGGCCATGGCAAACTGCGCGTCGAACCACTCCAGATCTTTGGCCATATTATCTTTTTCGGGATTTTCCTCAACGGCCGCAGGCCGACTTTATTTAAAACCGGTCCTTTCATGTGGTACTGATGCTTGGCTGGTTGACCAGGCTTCCCGGTACGAATCTTCCGTGGACGTCCAGAACCTCGTACAAGCGGTTGATCTTCGTTGGTGTGGCCATCTTCATTTGCAGGTGGTATTGCCGTCAAGGCTAAGAGATTCCACGGTTGTTGCCGTTGGTTTTTCATTTGTTCCAAAAATTGAACAAATTCTACAGTAATTGCTGTTGATTTACGGTAGTCGCCGTTGCCGATAAAACACTTTAATAATGGATGCTGTGTATGGGGGTGACCAAGAAATCCAGACTGACGCCCTAGTGGATAAACTATTTATACTATTATTATGAGCAAAATTGGATCAAAGTAGCTGAGTGACGTGATTGTACCAACCTATGGTACAAAAGACACAATAACATCAAATTTCCCGGGATTTAAGATAGATGAATAAGTGCTCCAGTTTTACCACACCGGCCACCAAAGACAACCTAAGCCTATGGCTGAAAGGAAACTACCAGTAAGGAGCAGACTATTCTAACATGCCTGGGGACAGGCATCGGTGGCAGGAAAGGCCGAGTGTAAGCAATTTACCGCGGTTTCCCCGGAAACTTTGCCCCTACCACCGAACTTGCCGATCGACAGCGCTGCCGGTCCGCGGCAGTCAATAGAAGGACTCAAGGACGGGCCAATCCAAGGCCCTTACGAGAGCCAATAAGAAGACTGAAAGACGGGCCAATCGGAGGGCCGACGAGCTAAAAGTGGTGGCGTGGCGAGACGGTCGTGGAGTCGTTGAGTTCCCGCGTAGCAGAAAAGAGCGATCTGGACCGATTATCGTAAACGAGCGAATATATTATTATTTGTAACGAAGGAAGCTCACGTTCCCACAAGCGTATAGCAAGTTGCTTACACACATTTTAATTGAACGGCATCGTAAATGTGATAAATAAATAACACAACCAACAACTACATAACCTGAACTCTCTGCTTTGATAAATAATCAGTAAATGGTTAGATTGGTTTACGCGAGGCTTGCGAACGTATTCTTATTTTTTTAAGTTACATGCAGGGCATTTTTACTTCTAAAAGTTAGTCAAAGAAAAATAGAATATTCGCAAATTCAGCCAAAAAATGACTTAGCAATCAAAAATACTTTTCCAGATGATCATTTTTTGGCTACCATCTGATAAATTTTCAAGCCTTACGATGAATTTTAAACAAAGATATTCCGGAGTTTTAAATTTCAATCACTTTTGTCTACGATTGTACCCATACAGAACAAAATATTTAATAGATATCCAATGGATATCTACATATAACGTCCATATCTATTGTGGATATTTAATAGATATCTAACATAAATGTAAAAATATCCATATCTCTCAAAAAGCAGGGATATCCATTAGATATCCATACGTTATCTACATATTCATGTCCATAAAATATCTATTAAAAATTAAATATCCATTAGATATCCACATATTATCCACATATCCATATCCACAAAACATCTGTCAAAGATATCCATTAGATATCCACGCGTTATCTACATATGATTCTGGGAAAAAAACCTCTTGTTTGTTCATATTAGTTCGTATTAATTTATATTAGTAGATACATGATTATATATGATCATATAAGAAATGGAAAATATAATCTTAAACAGTATTATATGGCCATATATGAGAGTGTATAATTTTATATATGGCCATATATGTGCATATATGATTACCTTTTATTTGTTCATATTAATAGATATATAATTATATATGGTCATATAAGAAATGGAAATATAATCTTGAACAATATTATATGGCTATATATGAAAATATATGATTACATATTCCATAAAACTTCTTTAGGTATAACCTCTTATAGAGTCATATATATGGCCTTATATACTTATATATTATCATGTCTGATAATGTAAAAGTATATTTATAAGGTTAAAGATAATCATATATGTATAAACATATACTCGGATCTATCCATAAGTTTACATAATTGTTATAAATATCTTTCTAGTATATTATTTTACTTGACAATCAAATTAATATGAGATGTTATTTCTAGTTTCAATTTACACAATTATTGCGTTTTAAGTCCGACAAAGTCCATATTGGCACGCAGTTTAAAAAACTAAAAAATATATTTAATATTAATAATAATTAATATTGTGAAATATTATTAAGCACCAAGGTCCGCTTCGACCAAAAACTTTACTTCTTATTGCTTATAATATTTAAAATTTTTTTTCTAATTTTGCATAAGACACTTAATTTTTTTTAATTGACATTATGTATGTATGTATGTATGTATGTCTTTATTTCATATCCCCGTAGGGTTCGAAAGGCGTTTTTGCCAAGGAACGTTTCCAAACCTTTTACATTCCTTCACATCGCCCACTTATCCTACTTATTCTAGCTTATTCTACTTAGCCTAAATTGTGTGGGTGTAAGCTTCCGTCTCTGCGTCCGCCCACATCCATGCCCGCCGCTCGCACACACACACACCCTCTCCGCAAAAGGGACTTCCGTTTTTTCTTGCTTTCCATTTTTCCTTCGGCCCATTCCTGTTCCACTCTCTTCAGCTTATCACTTATTCTCTCATTCATCTCATTAGTACCCCTCCCCTTCTAGCCCTTCCACATACCTCCTCTTATTTCTATCTTTTTCAATTTCCCTCATCCACCATTTCCTTTCCCCTTCTTTTCCCAATACCCATCTCTTTGCCTCCTGCCAACTCCGTCTTCCCTCATCCCAATCTCTGCACCGTTCCCACACGTGTTCCCACGTCTTTTCTTTTCCTTTACACAATCTGCATACTCTTTTCTCCTCCCCCTCCCAGTACTTGCCCTCCCTCATTTCGTTCCCCAGTCTGAATCTTGCCACTCTGCTCCACCTACTTTCCCCCCACCCTTTCCTTAAGTACTCCGGTATCCCTTACTCTTTTACCTCCTTGTACCATTTGTTGTATCTGGACTCCTTTATTCTCTCCCATCTCTCCGTTCTTTGCACCTCCCTTTCCCACCTCATCATCTCCTCCAGTTTTGTCTCTTCTCCCCCCTCTCTCTCCCTCTCCTTCTTCCCACATTCCTCTGTCGCTCAAATACTTCTTTTTGCCCTCTTCCCAGCCCGAGCTCCTCCCTCTTTTCCTCCTCGATCTCTTCTTCACTTCCTCCCAGCACAATCTCGCCAATTCACTTCCTCTTCCCTCCTCCAGCCTCCTTCCGAAACCTCACGCCCTCCTGCCTGCCCTACCTCTTAGTTTTTCTCTCTGTAGCTCCTCTCTCACCAAGTACCCCGGCGTCCTCCTGTCTACTCCCAGCACCCATCTCACATATTTTTCTTACAGTCTCTCCATCCCCTCCCTTTCTTCCCAGCCCCATATTTCCACCCCGTACCCCATTACCGTCCAAACCAGCTTGTCAAATAACCAGAGCCTTCTCCCCCAATCCTTCCCAAATCTCCTCTTCCCTATCCTCCAAACCTGCCCCATAACCGCCACCGCCTTCCTGACCCTTTCTTTCACGTGTGCCTCTTGCCCTCCGTTTCTTTGTAGCGTATACCCTAAGTATCGGAACTCTTTCACCTCCTCCACCTTTCTTTCTTCCCACCATCAGTCTCTTTTCACCATCTCTTCTCCTCCTTTTCTAAACCTTATAATTTTGGTTTTCTCCGCGTTAAGCTCCAGCTTCTTCTTATCCAAATATCTCTCCAGCCTCTCCATCATGCTTCTCATCTCATCCTCTCCCTCTTCCAGCAACACCATGTCATCCGCATACTCCAGGTCGTATACTCTTTCTCCTCCCAGTCTGATTCCGCTCCACTTGACCTTTTTCATCTCCTCCTCTAGGTCAGCTAGCAATACGATGAATAGCAGCGGGCTCAGCGGGCACCCTTGTCTTACCCCTCTTGCTGTCCAGAAACTTTCTCCCAGCTTCTTTCCCACTCTAACTCTACTTCTCGTCTCCCTCAGCACTTCCTCTATCCTCTCTATCAGACCCTCCCTAACCCCTTTCTCCCTCAGCGCCCCGATCAGCACCTCCCTATCCACCGAGTCAAAGGCCGCCTTTAGATTCACAAACAACGCCACCACCTTTCCCCCTTTTTTCTCCAGTTGTTTGTTCACTAAATAGTTAAGCACAAAGATGTTGTCCACCGTCCCCATCCCCTTCCTGAATCCCGTTTGACTCGGCGGGATGATCCCTTTACCCTCCACTTCTTCCCTCAATCTTTCCGCTAGCACCGCTACGTATACCTTGTATAGGGTGGATAACAGGGTACTCCCTGTAGTCTTCCACCCTCTCCCCCTCCCCCTTCTTTACTATAGGCACGATCACCCCCTCCTTCCAGCTCTCCGGCCATCCTCCTTCTCTCCAGACTTTATTACAAAACCCTCTCACCCATTCCTCCATCCCTTCCCCCCCATGCTTCCAAACCTCACTCGGAACACCATCTACCCCTGCCGCCTTTCCCTCCTTCAATTTCTTTAAGACCCTTCTCACTTCTCCCTTACTTATTTCCTTCTCACTTCCCTCACCCTCCCGCCTCTTTTCTCTCCCTCCTTTGACAACCCTGCTTTCCACTCCTCCGAGCAGTCTTATAAAATGTTTCTTCCACTCCTACATCTCTATCCCCTCCGTCACTTTCCTCCTCTTCCTCCTCTCTTTGTTGCATATCTCCCACACTTCACTTTCTCTGCTCACTTTCGCCGCCCTTTTTTCCCATCTCTCGTTCTCCTTCTTCTTTTTCCTCTTGCACAGCTCTCTGAGTTCTTGTTTCGCCATTTGGTACTCTTCCGCCTTCCCACTCTTCCTTCTCCACCTCCTTAGTTCTCTTCTTGCCTCCTTCTTTTTTTCCAAACACTCCGTATCCCACCAGCCCACTTTTCTCTCCTCCTTCTTATTCAGCTCTTTCTTTGTCTCCTTTAGTGCTCCCTTCACCCTCCCCTCCATTTCCTCCTATTCCTCTTCCAGCCCCCTCTCCCCCAGCTCCACCCTCCCCAGCTTCTGCTTGAACATTTCTCTCCCTTCTTCGTTCCATACTCTTCTCCAAGCTCTTTCTCCTTTTTTGTGTCCTTTTCCGCTTCTCCACTCTCCTTTCAGCCATACTTTCACCGGTTGATGATCAGAGTCCACCCTGTCCCCTATCCTCATCTTTTCCACTCTGTCCTTTACCTCTCCCTCCCCTATTACGTAATCTATCACTGTGTTTCCCCTTCCCCCAATATAAGTAAACTCTCCCTCTTCGTCTCCTCTTGTGTTCCCATTAAAAATGCACCATCCTCTTTCCCATAAAAAGTCCAGCATCAGCCTGCCCTCCCTATTTATAACCCGGTTCTTTGACCTTCTCTCCCCTTGCCCTCCCCTCCCTTCCTCACCTTCTTCCCCATCCATCTCTCCCCCTTCCTCCCCTGTTCTTGCGTTAAAGTCCCCCCCTCTCAACACTCTAACTCCAGTCTCTTTGCTCTCCACCCACCGCTCCATCCCCCTCAGAGCCCTCTCCGTGCCCTCTCCTGCGTAGACTCCCACTATCCTCCATCTCTCCTCCCCCACCCTCACCTTGCCCGTCATAATCCCTTTCCCCGCCTCCACAATTCTTTCTTCCTTCTTCGCCAGCTCCTTCTGAATCTCCATGACCATTCCTCCTTTCGCTCTTCCCATCTTGTTCTCTCTCTTCGCCGCTTGCATTCCCCATTCGTATCCTCCCGGTAGTCTCTCCTTAACCCTTATCCATCCTCTATCATCTAGCCATGTTTCTAATAGCACCATCACATCCCATTCCTTTAGCCCTATCCAAAACTCCTTATCTTTATTCTCTAGCCCCGCCACATTCCAAAAAGCCACGCTCCACTCCTTTCTTCTTTCCCCCTCCTTTTTCCTCTCCCTTTTTTCTCCTCCCGCCGTCCTCCTGTCCTGCCCGCATTTATTCTTCTTCTTGGCATCGGCGCGCTCTTCCTCCTCCTGCTGGCTTTCCTCCTGTCGGACATCGCGTTCATTGGTGGCGCTATTCCGTTTCATCTCTTTTCTCTCCTCCCTCCTCTTCTCTTCTTTGTTCCCCTCTCCCATTCTTCAAGACCTCCTTTTCCTCATCCCATTTCCAGCAATGCTCATCTATCCATAACCTTCCATATCCTTTTAATTGACATTAATTTTTATTAAATATTTTCGTAAGCAGTAAAATTTTACTTTATATATATATATATATATACTAGCTGGTTACCCGGGCTTCGCCCCGGAGGACATGTGTAATAAGACACAAAAATAGTCTCTTCCTCTCTCTCTTTCCCTCTCTCTTTCCCCCCCTTTCTCTCTATTTCTCTCTTTCTCTTTCTCTCCCTTTCCCTCTCTCTTTCTTTCTCTCCCCCTCCCTCTCTCTCTCTCCCCTCTCTCTCTCTCCCTCCCCCTCTCTCTCTTTTTCTCCCCTCTCTTCCTCCTTCTCTCTCGCTCTCTCTCTCTCTCTCCCTCCTCTTTCTCTCTTTCTCTCCCCCTCCCTCTTTTTCTCTCTCTCTTTCTCTCCCCCTCCCTCTCTCTCTCTCTCTCTCTTCTTTCTCTCTCTTTCTCTCTAAAATGCTATAAATTGAAAAATATTACTTTTTTATCTACTGAAGTTCAATTCCGTCATATACAATTCTTTGAGATTCACTCAATTATTTCCTAAAAATTTGGAAAAATTTCGTAAACGATTTCCAAAAAGATCGGTAACAAAGAACTATACAGTTTATAGCACTCCTTGGGAAATTTTACCCCTGTTTTATATACAATTCTTTAAAATTTGTCAAACTTCTGATACCGGTTTTCAAAAAGATCGGTAACGAAAAATGATGTCAAACTTCTGATACCGGTTTTCAAAAAGATCGGTAACGAAAAATGATATACTTTTTATAGCACTCCTCGGAAAATTTAAACCTTGCTTTATGTACAATTCTTTGAGATTCGATTATTCGGAACCGGTTTCCAAAAAGATCGGTAACAAAAAATAGTACACTTTATAACACTCCCCGGGAAATTCTACTCCTACTTCATGTACAATTTTTTGAGATTCAATTATTTTCCAAGAAATTTGAAAAATTAAAAAAACCGGTTTTCGAAAAGATCGGTAACAAAAACTGTACACATCATGGCGCTCCCCAGAAAATTCTACCTCTACTTCATATACAATTCTTTAAGATTCGGTCAATAAACTCCCGAAAAATTGAAAAAATTTCGATACCGGCTTCCAAAAAGATCGGTAACGAAAAATTATACACTTTATAGCACTCCCCGGAAATTTCTACCCCTGTTTGATCTATAATTCTTTGAGATTTGATGAATTATTTCCCGAAAATTTGAAAGAATTAGAAAAACCGGTTTTCAGAAAATCGGTAACGAAAAACTATACACATAGTGGCACTCCCCGGAAAATTCTACCCCTATTTCATATAATTTTGACAAAAATTCGGTTCAGGGGTTTGGGCTGGGCGTTGATGAGTCAGTCAGTCAGTCAGTCAGTCAGGACATCTTCCTTTATAGATATATATATATATATATATATATATATATATATATACGTATATATACGTATATATATATACGTATATATATATACGTATATATACGTATATATATATACGTATATATATATATATATACGTTATACTATACGTTATACTATACTATACTATACTATACTATACGTTATACTATATACATACATATATATATATATATGTATATATATATATATATATATATATATATGTATATAGTATAACGTGGTTCCGGAAGGAACAGTGCGTTTTCTGAGGTCTCGTCCCACAGAGTGCTATGTGACAACCCCCCGGGGTTTTAGTCGGTAAAAGTCCGACATAACCGTCTGGCCTCTCTCCGGAGGCTGGGGGTATCCTAGGAGGATTTCCCCGGGTAAAAAAAATGTGTGTAGTATACATTTATGTGATCTAACTGCTGCAAGAAATTCTTTAAGATTGTGACAATATATGTAAAACTTTTGATTTTTTCACTTTACATTGTAAACGGGGACAATGTTCGCTATGGAAAAAATAGAGAGTAGAATGGATATGTATGCGTTCGATTCCGATTCCGATGACTCGCTGTACAACAGAGCGTCTCCACCACCGATCTTAACAACTGATGGGACGGACCTGAAAAATCGCTGGAAACAGGAGATAAAGGAGGACGCTCGCTGGAATCTGACGACGTACTCTCTGCGAAGGGCGACCGGAAATCCATGTGTGCGGGAAGAACTGTACATACGAACAATAACAGCTTGCAGTAATAGAGCGACACGGTATATGAGTGGTGTTGGGATAAGAATTCCGAAGAGATTTCGTTACACGAGCGAAGCTGACGAACATGCGTTTTGCAATAAACTTGTGAATCGGTGTGTAGGAGTTGACACACATGCGCGAGACCGGCTATACCGACCGGCTATACCGACCGGCGAGAGATAGCGCTCCAGTAGCGACGGGACGAGCCGACCAGAAGAGATCGCGACAGCGTGGCGTGTAGCTCGGTAGCGTGCACAATAAAGAGCCTAGTAATACTCAAGCCGGAATTACTCATTACCCCTCGAATACATTACATTGGCGACGAGGAGGCGAACATCGAGGAAGAATGGAAACGAACAAGGAAGGCGGTGTACCGGGGTTCAACCCGTACGAGGAGGGCGGAAACGTTTACGCAAGGTGGACATGATGGCTGCGAGGCCTAAATCTGTTTCTCGAAAGCAAGGGCATAACAGATAATAAGAGGAAGAAAGCCATGCTACTACATCACGGAGGATTCGAGTTACAAGACATATTTTATACGATCCCGGGAGCGGATACGGTCACAGGCACAGAAGATCCTTACCAGAAGACGGTCGATGCGTTGGAGGCGTTCTTCAAACCGAAAGCTAACAAAACGTACGAAAGGCATGTATTTCGTACGTTGAGGCAAGCGGAAGAAGAAACGGTAGCGCAGTACGTCACGAGGTTGCGCCAGCAGGCGAAGAACTGCGGATTCAGGGAAGAAGAGGTCGAAATATGCAGTCAAATCGTGGAGTGTTGCACGTCGAGTGAGATACGACGTCGCATTTTAGAGAAAAGCGAGATCACGTTAAAGGAAGCGCTCGATATAGCGCAAACGATCGAGGCAGTGGAGAGGCAAACAAAAAACATCGAGGGGCAAACAGTAGCAAGATTGACTGGTCGTGGCAGAGAGCAAAACAAAGGTATGGCGGCAAACAGAGAAACCATATGTTTTCGTTGCGGATATAAAGGGCACACCTACAAGGACGACAGATGCCCGGCAAAAGGAAAGAAATGTAACAGGTGCGGAAATGTCGGCCATTTTGCGGGAGTATGCAGATCGGGAGACAACCCTGGGAAGGCAGACACAGGCAAACAAGGGCGCTGGAAGCAGAAGAATAGCATTAGAGAGCTGGACGAGAGGGACGACACGAAGAGTGACGACGGAGAGGACAGCCATGCGTTCGGATTGCAGCCGGCGAGTAAAATCTGGGCGTTATGCGGTAAAACGATAGATGCGAAAGTAGGAGGTATAATTTTAAATCTATTAATAGATTCAGGGGCGTCGTGTAATGTAATTGACGAGGAGACGTGGAAATATTGTAAGACTAAGAAAATTAAGTGCGTGTCGAAAAAGGAGGTAGCACAAAAAATCTACGCGTACGGACAGAATAAAGCACTCGAATTGTTAGGGGAATTTAAATGTAACCTCGAAGTCGGGGACAGGAAAACGCAAGCAAATTTTGTTGTAATGAAAGGAAAGGGCAAAGGAATAATGGGGTACGAAACAGCGAAAGAATTAGGAATTTTGCGAATAGGGTTGAATACGTCAATAAATAGTAACGAAATAGAAACCCAAGAGGACGAAATTTTTAAAGGATTAGGAAAGTTAAATAATTTCCAGCTAAAACTACCAATTGATAGATCGCGACCGGCGGTGGCACAACCGTTGCGTAGGGTGCCATTCAAATTGCGGGATCAGATGCAAAAACAAATCCAAAAGTTGCTGGATGACGATATAATTGAAGAAGTGCGGGGTCCGACAGCGTGGGTGTCGCCGGTGGTCCCGATATTAAAAAAAAATGGAGAGCTTAGATTATGTATCGACATGCGAAGGGCGAATGAAGCAATAAAGCGTGAGCGGCGTTTGTTACCCGTGTTAGAAGACATCTTGGATACAGTAAAAGGAAATAAATGGTTTAGTACATTAGATATTAAGTCCGCGTATCATCAAATAGAATTAAGTGAAGAATCGCGGGATATTACGACTTTTGTAACAGATACGGGATTATATAGATACAAACGATTAATGTTCGGTATTACCTGTGCTCCGGAAATGTTTCAGGGGATCATTGAGTCAATTCTGAAAGGAATCGAGGGAGTAA
This sequence comes from Temnothorax ravouxi, assembly GCA_030770255.1. Taxonomy (NCBI): domain Eukaryota; kingdom Metazoa; phylum Arthropoda; class Insecta; order Hymenoptera; family Formicidae; genus Temnothorax; species Temnothorax ravouxi. The sequence continues at coordinate 67,206 of JASTWP010000569.1, forward strand.
AAAATTTCCTAGATGATATCGTTGTCGGGGGTCGAACAAAAGAAGAACACGATAGGAGGTTAAAGCAAGTGCTTAACAGATTACGGGAACACGGTTTAACGTTGAATAAAGAAAAATGTATATTTGAAAAACAAGAAATTGTATTCCTGGGTTTTCGTATTTCGGGTACAGGATACCAGCCGTTGCAATCGAAAATAGAGGCGGTACAGAGGTTCAGACCCCCCACAACAGCGGATGAAGTTCGTAGTTTTTTGGGATTAGTAAATTTTTGTGCGGCGTTTATTGCGGATTTAGCGACAATAAGCGAACCATTGCGCAGATTAACAAAAAAGGATGCGAAGTTTATTTGGGGAAAGGAACAAGATGAGTCGTTTAAAACTTTGAAAGAAAGACTGATTAACGCAAAGACCCTTGGGATATATGATAAGGACGCGAAAACAAGAGTAATAGCAGATGCAAGCCCAGTAGCAGTAGGTTGTGTGTTAACGCAAATGGACCATGCGGGGAGATGGCGAGTGATAAGTTACGCGAGTAAGAGCTTAACGGATTGCGAGAGACGCTATTCACAGACGGAAAAAGAGGCGCTTGCGTTAGTTTATGCGTGCGAAAGATTCTATATTTGGTTGTATGGTATCGAATTTGACCTAGTCACTGATCATAAAGCTCTAGAATTTATATTTGCGCCTAAGACTAAACCAAATGCTAGAGTAGAAAGATGGGTGTTGCGTCTACAGCAGTTTAAATATAAAGTCGTGTACGAAAAAGGGAAAACAAATATAGCGGATGCATTGTCGAGATTAAGTACAGCGGAAAAGAAAATAAGAGCTAGAAATAGAGGCATAGATGAAGAGTATGTATATTGGGTGACGAAAAAAGCCGTGCCGAAAGCGATGACGTTAGAAGAAATTGATTATGAGTCAGGGAAAGATCGAATTTTAGGGAACGTAAGAGAAGCGTTAAAAACGGGGGACTGGAGTAAACTTGAAAAATCTAGATTTAGGATACTAAAAAACGAATTATGTTGTAACAATAATATTGTTTTAAGGGGAACGCGGATAGTTGTCCCGGAATCACTGAAGCGAGTAACGCTTAAGATAGCGCATGAAGGCCATCCGGGCATAGTGGCCATGAAGAATAGATTAAGAAGCAAAGTCTGGTGGGACGGGATAGATAAAGATGCTGAAAAAACCGTAAAAGCATGCAAGGGATGCCAGCTGGTACAGGATACTGTAGCACGACCACCGTTGAAGCGAAACGAGTTGCCCTTGGGAATCAATTGCGATAGATTTAATGGGCCCGTTGCCGACAGGAGAGAATATTTTGGTGGTAACAGACTACTATAGTAGATATTTTGAAGTACAAATTCTAAAAAGTACAACCACAGATAAAGTAATAGAGTCCCTTTTTGAAATATTTGCGAGACACGGATTCCCAAATGTTCTAGTCTGCGACAACGGACCGCAATTTGCGAACGAGCGATTTAAAGATTGGTTAAGCGCTAACGGGATTAAAATTGCGCACACGGCGCCGTACTGGCCCCAAGCTAACGGAGAAGTAGAAAGACAGAACAGAAGTCTTTTAAAGAGGCTAAAGATTGCGCATGCGGAGAATAGAAATTGGCGTGAGGAGATCCAGAAGTTTTTATTAATGTATAGATCTACGCCACATTCGGTTACCGGAGTTACACCCGCCGAATTATTAGTTCAAAGAAAGTTAAAGACTAAATTACCGGAAATAGAGCATCAAGTGAAGTTAGATGAAGAAGTAAGGGAGAAGGATGCCTGGGAAAAGTTAAAGGGTAAAGATTATTATGATAAAAAGAATAGAGTTAGAGAAAGTAGTTTGGACGTTGGTGATAAAGTGTTAGTCAGGGGGGAAAAGAAAAATAAGCTTAGTACTGATTTTAAAGCGGAGGAATTCGAAGTCACGGAGCGAAAAGGAAATACGGTAACGGTAAGATCCAAAGACGGGAAGACATATCAGAGAAATTTGACGCAAGTAAAGGTATTTGTTGACTCGGATTCGGAAGAATCAGCATTAGAAAATGAGGAGAGTGATGAAAGCGAACAGAAAGGAAAAGTTAATTTAGAAATAAGCGAAGGTAGACCAAAGAGAAATCGGAAAACAACACAGCGATATGGAGATTACAGGGTACACAGTATGATATAAATTGTAGTAGATTAAGATATCTTTTGTATGCGACGTTGTAGGGCTATTCAGTATTATGATATAAATTGTAGTAGATTAAGATATCTTTGGTATGCGACGTTGTAGGAAACATTCCTTTGTAATTCATTATCACTTGTTATTATAAGAAGGAAAGGAATGTAGGAGTTGACACACATGCGCGAGACCGGCTATACCGACCGGCTATACCGACCGGCGAGAGATAGCGCTCCAGTAGCGACGGGACGAGCCGACCAGAAGAGATCGCGACAGCGTGGCGTGTAGCTCGGTAGCGTGCACAATAAAGAGCCTAGTAATACTCAAGCCGGAATTACTCATTACCCCTCGAATACATTACACGGTGGAATAGAGTTAAGTTCGAAATACCTAAAAACAATGAAGGTGATTACGCCGTATGGCCGGAACGCTATCGCTTAAGTGCTATACGAGCACGAAATGCATTGTGCGAAATGAATGAAGATTTCTTCGATGAAGGATCATTATAATCATACATTATATATATTTTATAATATAATCATTTATTAAATAAAACTTTTTGTTTAATATTACCATTTAATATCTCCCTAAACATTTTTTATTCTCGCTTAAGTGTTATATGAGCTGCATTGCGCGAAATGAAAATTTGTATGATAAAGGAATAATATAATTACACATTTATGTAAATTATAATATAATCATTTATTCAATAAAAAATTTTTTATACAATATTGCCTGTTAATATCTCCCTAAGCATTTTATTTCTAAGGTATGGCATGTCAGTCTGCGTGAATGTAATTTCTTTACATGCACAGACGTACTCGGCGAACATGCAGGAGAACACGCCACAATCGCTACCGTTCATCTGTTGCGGAATGTTCTTTGCGGACTGACATTTCCAGTCACTCATATCATAAGGTTGCTTCTTCTTGTCGAGACTTTCATTTTGTAAATATAGTTTTAACGCAGCCAGACATTTTGAATTATTGCTGCCCATACTGTTGTAATAAACAATCGTCTTATCGCGAAAATCTATTATTGCCATACACCAGTGAACGTTCAAATGTATAGGCACAATCACAAGATCCTGCGCAAATATGTCCACCTTCCTAGTCCATCGCTTCAGAGACGAGTGACCGCTCGACAGAAGTTTCGGGTAAAAAAACGTATTCATCGCGTGCACTTTTGGATACGCGTCGGAAGATGTTCCTCTGGCAATCAGCAGGTTCATATAAAAGTTTATCACTTCGTTGTTTAGCCAATTTAAATCGACCAGCGTGTGAAGATCGTTTTGCGTGAGCTTCAGACCGAAGCCTTCTACCACTACCGCCTCCATACTGTGGTGGAAACCCTTGGCAAAAAGAAAGTATAGTGTTATAAAATTATGGTTTCACAAAAAAAGTATGTCACATTACACTCTATTATTTTTTTAATATTATTACTATGTATATTTACCAGTGTCGATCGATTCACAGCCTTACAGTCTCACTTTCTTCACTTGCACGTGATATTTTAACGAGTTTAACGATATAACTTTGCGTCGCGATGTATCACCATATGCACATATTATGCTCGATCTCAAATCGTATAGGTACTAATGCGGCTCGACGCGCTTCATCCCTTGTTATATATCCTTTGCTCTCTCTCTCTCTCTCTCTCTCTCTCTCTCTCTCTCTCTCTCTCTCTCTCTCTCTCTCTCTCTCACTCCAACTGAATCGGGAAAGATCTTTTCCTTTGTCTCGCGTACTGCGTCATAAAAAAATAGCGTGAAATAGATACGTTTGTGCAATAACAACCCCCTTCTTTAAGAAAAAATTTGTTTATGGCACCACGATGAACACGAAACCCGCAATAGCAGATATCGTATTATATAGTGGAGAGGATATTAATAAAGATGTCGCATACGTCTTACATATTTTATATATTGGTTATTTTTTACACAGTTTATTGTTTTTTCATACGTTTAAAAAAAATACAATCTGCACGAATAAAATAACATTGTTCTTGTGTATCCACGAGTTGTGCGATCCATCGAATCCCAGCCATTTCACGTAAACCTCGTCGCCCCTCCTGCGCAGTACTTTCTCCACGAGATACACGTCAGGATAAGTCGCGCGATGCAACTCGTACTCGTAGAACGCTCCAGCGATAGATTTTCCACAATAGTCCTCGAGTAGATAGGTTACGGGATTGGTACGCTGCACTTTAACGATCTTAAACACCTCGGTGGTCCAATTCGGCGTGTAACACTTCTCGAAAATTGTCTTGTATTTGCTGACGCGTACCGAGTCGCCCGCTTTGAACTTTGCCGGGCCCGCGATTTTTATCGCGCTGTACACAGTAGCCAAGAGTCTTTCGGCGATCGCGGGGGTAACGTCGACGGGTCGCATGCCGATCGTTCGATGCTTGCGCGCGTTGTAATCCGACACGAGTCGCGGCAAGACGTCGACCCACTTGTAATTTCCATTGAGCGTAAACATCTTCCACATATTGTTTTTTAACGTGCGATTGAATCGCTCGACGACCGAAGCCTTCATCACCAAATACGTGGAATAATGATTGATGTCGTGTTTTTTCACGAGACGTTGCACGTCGGTGTTGTAAAATTCCTTCTCCATGTCGGTTTGTAGATTACTAGGGCACCTCCCGCTATCTCAAATTATCTCAGCGATAGCGTCAGCTGTCTCGCTGCCACCTTTACCCTTGAGCGGCACAGCCCACGCATACTTGCTCAACACATCGATGACGGTGAGTATGTAGTGGTAGCCTCCGTTGAAATGTGAGTACGGGTGCATCTCGACAATATCAGCTTGCCACAGATCGTCATACCCTCGCACTATGACGTGTCTGCGAGGAAAATTTCTTCTCGCCGGTGTGTGCAATTCGTCCACCAACCGTCGCTTTTCGATATTTTTATCCACATCGGTCAAATTTACGGGTCTCATGTTCGGGGTTAGCGTTTCGTTGACTGTTCGTTGTCGTTCTTTGGCTGTACGTAGCCGTTTCTGTTTATGTTTCTGCGTCGTTCGTAGCTGTTTCTGAACCGCTTAGAAACCATTTCGAGCCGTTCTTGAGCCGATCGACCGCCGCTCGACATCCGTTCTTGAACCGTTCGTTGTCGTTCGTCGGCGTCAGTTGACTGCTTCTTACTACTATTCATCGTCGTCGTCGTCGACGTTCTTTAGCCGTTTGTAGCCTTTCCTGTCTCCGCGTAGTTCGCAGCTATTTCTAAACCGCTCGTAATCGTTCCTAACCTGTTCTCGAACCATTCGACAACCGTCCGACAACCGTTCTTGAACCGCTCGACAACCGTCCGACAACTGTTCTCGAACGGTTCGTTGCTGTTCGTCACCGTCGTTAATTAACCGTTGCCTCTCTTCACTCGTCGCCGTTCGATAGTCGTTTCTGCTGAACCGTTTCTTCATCCTTCCGTAGCCGTTTCTAATCTACCGATACTCGCGCGTCGAAGCTCGTTCACCGCAGCCTGTAACGCTCGCACATCCTTCTCGAACGCGGTAAACTTCTCGTTTGACTCTTTCCGTTGATCTGTCAGACTTTTAAAGCACTGATCAACATATATTTTGTTAACAGCGTCACCGTCAGTCTCAGGTTGCGCTACGCGACGAATCTTTCGCGACCTTGCGTTAAAGTCCATGGCGGTGCGACACAGAGCGTTGTCGCGCACGAAAATTCTCACTAATCCGTTCCATCGATGATGATAGGAAATGGTATTCGTCGCGTTTTCGTTTTGCTCGAACAATCCAAAATTGATCGGCATTTCGACATTGATTGAACAGATCGTTGTCGCGCCGTTTAATTTATAATAAGTTCAGCCTCGCGAAGTTCCTCGATGATCGACATGATCTCGTTGTCGTGGGCATTGTTCCCAGCTTGACGCGAAGCGTCGAGCAATCGCAGACGATCCACCAGCTCGTTGAGGTCGTCCCAGTGCACGTAGTCGATCTTATTGTCGGTTAGCGTCATCGCGCGAGGCGCGAATAATCCCTTTCCGGATTTTCTTCTTGGATTCGGTCGACATCAACGGTGAGATTACATGTAGATACTTGTATCCCCTGTTGCCCATTCGTCGCTCGCGAGGATCGTGCTTGTATTTATGAGCACTCGTTGCCAACAGTATGTGCCTGTATTTTTCCAAATCGTCCTCCGTGTAGAGCTTGTCATCGGGTACATCCTTGAAGATCAACTCGTAAATACCGGGTGTGCCGGTGTATCGTACATCGTCTATGTAAATGTAATCATCGGTATCCACATGAAAACGTTTATTACCAAGCATCAATTTAATATTATCGCCGAATTTAACACCGAACGTAGTGTCTATCGTTGGATCGGCGCTCAAAACAGACGCGATGTACACTCGGCTCAGTGGACCCAAGCGACTTTGCAACGTTTCTATAAATGATTCTCGACCCTCCGACGTTTGCAACTGCTTTTGAACGGTCGTCGCGATCGAGTCGTCCGTGGTTTCGAAAACATTCGCGCTTGTGAGGAATTCGTTGCACGGTTCGCGTCGATGTAGAGGTTATCGGTGTAGAGGTTATCGGTAGTACTGTCGATCGTTTCGATTGGCCAGATATATTACGCGGTGTCAATGACAGATCCGACCAGTAGTCTAATCGTTTCCTCTTTCTCTTTGGTGTATCCTCCTCCTCCTCCTCCTCCTCCTCCTTCTCCTCCCCGCTCTGTTGAACGGATAGCGGTTCGATTTTCGCGTCAGCGTAGCTGCTCGTCGGCTCCTCCGTCTTCACCGCAATCAAGCTCTTGTTGTCGGCGATCTTTTGCAATGGCCCGATGAGAGGTTGAAAGTGCGTGTCCAACTCAATGTCCTTCTCGATCTTACCGGTCTTCAAAGCGCAAAGTTTCTTGCGAATCGATTTACTCGTTTTCGCAATATCTTTCGCGATCTTCTCACGTTCGCGAGAATTGTCACTCCCGTCGATCGCAGCCATCATGGGGAAAAAAAAACAAAACAACAGAGTGTCGATCTCTCTCTCTGTAACGCTAACGTTGTTTCGACGACGACGACTGACCGCTTTTGCGGTATCGCGAACATGTTAAATCCTTTTCTGTATCGGCCGTTCGAAAGCGCGCTGTCCTTGTCTATTACTACGAATCCGTACTTGTATCGCCAACAATCGTGACAAAACGAGCAAAATTCATCGTACGACATGTCGGTATTCACGTGATTGTTGTACACGTGTTTCAAATTAGTGCCATCCTGTTTGAACAGGATCGGCAAATTTGCGTTGTCGCGTATCAGATGTTTAGGTATTCTCGCGTACGTCTGACAGAGATAAAAGCAGTCGACGCTCGAGTGTCTGCCCATTGCGAAATACTCTCTCACAGTGTCTTGCTTATCGCACGCCACGTCGTCGAAAACGAATATCGAGTTTGGACACGCGTCGCTCGGTGGAATGACGTCACTGTTATTGGAGAAGGTGTAGTAGCCGATTTCGTCGATCGATGTTAATAAATTCTCCAGATATCGGTATTTCGGTTGTTGCAACGATTTCGAGTACACGTACACGTTCTCGAAACGTACACCGTGCGGACTTTCCAACAAACTTATCAGAACGTTGGTTTTACCGCAATTCGAGGGACCGCAAATGATTGCGCGTATAGTAGTCGGCAGCATCGTACCGTGTCTGCGCTTCTCCGCGTTGCCCTCCATCGACAGTGATTTGTCGTCGCAATTTGTCACGCGAATCGCCAACGGTTGTCGCACGAATCGCCAACGGTTGTCGCACGAATCTCATTTTTTTTTTAGTTTTCTCACACACTTTGTACAACTAAATCGAACTTTTGTTCGAACGTCTATTTATAGATGCGCGGCACCGCGATTCGCTTAGTCGCACAGATGTACGTTCTGCTGTCGAGACCATTCCGCAATTTTAACGCCAAATGCGGCGAATGTCAATAAAAAAAAAAAACCGGTAGAGGTCTGTTTAATCGCACGATAAGTGCACTTCCGTTCGAATTGCACATTCCCGGCTATCAGTTTTGCGGTCCGGGTACTCGTTTGCGAGAACGATTGGCTAGAGGTGATCCGGGTGTAAATCCATTAAACGTGGCGTGTCGCGAGCACGACATAGCCTATTCGCGTAGCAAAGAGCTCACCGAGAGACACGCGGCGGACAAGATACTCGCCGACAGAGCGCTGGGACGCGTTATCGCGAGAGATTTGGCTCTCGGAGAGAGGGCTGCCGCTACAGCCGTCTGGGCGGCCATGAAGGCTAAGACAAAGCTCGGAATGGGTTTGAATTACAACGGCGATGAACGCTAGCAAAGCCGCGCGGCGTCAGCTGGAAGAGACGCAACGTCACAATCGCGCCATGGAAGGTCGCGGACTTTATCTCGCTCCGTACAAATATGGACAAGGATTGTATCTCGGCCCGCACAAACGCAGGCGAGGAGTAGCGTTGAAGATTAAAAAAAAAACATCAAAAAAGACGTTAAATATGCCCGCGGGTATTACGACCAATGTGCAATTGAGTTGACTGGCACGGCGAATGCGCGTACCGTTCTTCAGAAATGTTTTCATGCGTGATTCGTTACCGATCGTTGATGGTGTACGTCGAAACGAGAGCGGTATCGTGAATTTGGACGATGCAGCGGGCCCCGGTACTCATTGGGTAGCGTACGCCAAGAGGGGAAATCGAGTCGTATATTTTGACAGTTTCGGTAATCTTCGACCACCGAAAAAATTGGTACGATATTTCGGACCGAGCGTGACGAAGATCGAGTACAATCGCACGTCTTATCAGCGATACGATCAAAGCATCTGTGGACAATTGTGTTTGCAATTTCTTCGGACGATCGACGACGGCGACGATCGGGTGCTAATTTAAAACCTGACGACGCACCGTGCGGAGACTCAGTGTTCGTCGAACAGTTTCCGCCGACATGTCTATAACGTTCACGCTGACTGGGAAGAGCAGCGTCCTCGCGGAGCACTATTTTCCCGCCGTGGATCTGAGCGATGGTGACTACGAGCTCGGTCTTACATGTTTCGAGACTTATCACACGATTTCGAATGTGAATTCTTCGAACAATAAATTTTATTTCGACGAGGATGACACGGAAATTACGATTCCCGAGGGATCGTACGAGATACGGGCCATACACGAGTTTTTGAAACGTAAAATTTTACGTAAACGTCCGAGACGCGTGGTTCGTTCCAACGACGATGTTCGCGCGAACGGCTACGAAGACGAAGCCGCGGATTATCCGATAGTGCTCCGCGCAAATTACAATACGATGAAGAGCGAGATTAAGTGCGCGTTCAGAGTGAATTTTAACAAACCGAACAACGTCGGATTGCTGCTAGGCTTCTCGTCGACGCGTATATTGCAGCCGGGACAATGGTACGAACCGGACGCACCGATTAATATTATCAACGTAAACATTATCAGCGTGGAGTGTAACGTGACCGCGGGTGCGTACAGCAACGACAAACGCGTTCATACGATACACGAATTTTCACCGAGCTTACCACCGGGATATAAGATATCGGAAACGCCGGCGCAGATCATTTACCTGCCGATTATCGCGCGGAGCGTTACGAATCTAACGATACGCGTCGCTGATCAAGACGGACGATTGCTCGATTTTCGCGGAGAAGAGATCACCGTCCGATTGCACGTACGACGGCGAGAGCGATAAAGCATCAGTGTATGAGTGAGCGTGTGTGTACGCGTGACACATGAGATGTTAGTGTTGAACGACTCGGAGCACGCGACAAATAACAATAATATCTTTACGGCTATGCCGCTCGACGATATCGTCAAGTCGTCGTCGTCGTCGACATTCAGTGGCGTTAAACAAGCTACGAAAAAAAGCTCAACGCGTCAAACGTTAAATTTTTACAATCTCTGGGATTCGCGGTGCGAAACATCTGAACGATGACTGAAATTCTCAACGTCGGAGGCCAGCCGCTCTTTGACGATCGCATCGTCAAGTTCGAGACTCACACGTACAACCCGTACGCCAACACAACGTTTGACTACAGCGACGAGATACGAATATCCATATAACAGCAGGATCTGTATACGTTGCCGTGCGAAAGTTTTCTCTACGTCGAAGGAACATTGACGGTGACCAGAGCAGCCGATTGAGGCGATCAAGCCGATCCAGCCGATAACGTGGTATTGGGTACTAATTGCGTCGCGTTCATGTTCGACGAGATTCGATACGAGCTCGACGGTGTGGAGATTGATTGCTGCAGAAACGTAGGAATAACCAGCACGCTCAAGAACATGTTACGGTATCGTCCGACAGAAGCGTGATCCTGCGAAACGCTGGCTGGGATCCACAGAATAATCCGAACGGATATTTCAATTTCTGCGTACCGCTCAACTTGTTACTGGGATTTTGCGAGGATTACAAACGCGTAGTGATCAACGCTCGTCACGAATTGATCCTGATACGGGCGCGCAACGACAACAATTCCCTGGTAGGAAGTCTCGCGTTGGAGCCCACTGTCAAAATACTTAAGATATATATATATATATATATATATATATATATATATATATACAATGGCGAATGCCTCACGTAGTGTTGAACGAGATCAACAAGCTGTCGATGCTGCGCGCCTTGGAAGACGGACGATATCTAAGTATGGGTTTCCGTTCGTGGGATCTGTACGAATATCCCTGTTGCAGAACACAACCAAACATTCGTGAGCCATTAAGACCGCGATTCAGCTCGAAAAACCGCGATACGTCGTCTTCGCTCTGCAGACGGGTCGGAAGAACGTCATGTCCGCCGATACAAGCCGATTCGACGACTGCAACTTGACTAATGTAAAACTCTATCTAAACTCTGAAGTTTATCCATACGATTTTAATTTGGATTTTGGCAAACACAGATGGGCGATTCTGTATGATATGTACCCGCGTTTCTGCAAGAACTACTACGGATACGAATATCTCGAGCCAAGTTTCACCGTTTCAACATTCCTACGTAACGGCCCGTTTGTGATTATCGATTGCTCGCTCCAAAACGAATCCGTCAAAAGCGCCACCGTGGATGTTAGACTGGAATTCGATTGCATGGATAACGTACCGCCGAATACCTCAGCGTACTGTCTCATCATACACGACCGCGTGATCGAGTACAATCCGTTGACGAATGTGGTGCGCAAATTAGTCTGAGTGTTCGCGGCAACGTCGACGTAAATATTTTTCTCTCTCTCATTTCATCCAGAGGATAAGAGAGGGGGGTGGGGGGAGTATAAATCAGATTGTCGTGAGACGGTTTTGCAGAGTTGCGCGTCATTCCTCTCGATCGACGCATCGACGAGAGAGAGAGAGATAAAGAAATCTCATCATCATGTCCGTACCAACGTTTGTAGACCTACAAGGATTCCTTGTCGGAATGAAATTTGTTGTGAATGAGGTGGCGGTGCTGAGAAAAAACTGCGTTCTGACGCATCACATCTTTGCATACCCCATGCCGTGGAATCTCCTCACAAAATCCGACAAATCGTGCGCCACCTGGTTGATTGCAAATCATCATGGATTACGATGGGAAAACAACGTACCGTATAGCGAGGTGAAACACCTGATTACATCGGCCGTGTTCGGTGAGGAAGAGAAAAATGACGACGACGACGACGACGACGACGACGACGACGAGATGCCGACCCTCGTGTACGTCAAGGGATGTCAGAAACGAAAATGGCTGGTGGATCTGCTGGAGAATTATGCGCGATGAAAACCTAATCGTCGAGACTCTGGATGCGCATTACGAAGATATCGATTCTTTGAGAAAACTCGATGACGCCAATACTATGCGATGCGGAAAACATGAAAAAAATTGCGCATTACAAAATGTAATAAAACTATTTAACTGGTGGTCGCGCGCGACGCCATGTCTCCCGATACCATAAAAATTTGCGAGTTTTTTCTTTAAATAAATTATATATAACTTTTTATAATGTTTTATTTCTTACTCCCCCGCCCATCCTCCATCATCCTCATCATCGTTAGAGTAAGCTTTACTTCCCTCTCTCCAAAAAAATTCATTGCGCAGTTCTATAAATATTAATTCCCCCTCCCTCTTTCCCCCACCACATCATTACTTTTAGTAGATGGTCGCGTTCACTCGATTAATTTTATATGATCAGTCTCGTCGCGATCGCTTGTACTGACGGACAACTTCTCAGAGTTGAGAGAGAGGTGAAAATGTTCACTTTTAAAGAATGCAACAGCAGTAGCAGCAGCAGCAACAACGGTGGAAACCGTATGAATGCCACGAATTATTACGTGCCGATTCACTGACGTTAAAACTTAAACGTATGAGGCCAGATGTGATAGGTAAGTTTCTTTTACAAATGAAATGAAACATATAGAGCCCAGTTTTTTTATATATTTACAAATTGTAATACTTATGAAATAAAAACTAATTTTATTTCTTTTATACAGCATGTCGTTGAAGCGTCGCGCGGTTCGCATACTCGGCAGACGATACGCGCTGACAGCCACGGGATATAAATTTCTCAAAATTGGTATCAACGTAGGCCCACCGAGCTACGTGGAGATCGCCGTTGGAGATCATTGAGGAAAGGAACTGCTGTTATCTCTCGAAACGTGGAATGCACTCTACGAGCAACGGCGAAATATTCAGAATTTCTTTCGTAACGACTACAAAGATGTCCATAAGTTTTCTAAACGTTGGACCGCTAACGGTGAGAGTTTGTACGTCGCCGGTTATGAACGTCAAACTCATACGTTTAGAATCTGCAAACGTATACTTGATGATGACCGAATCGACGTTGCATCGTATGTTCGATCTCGATCGGTGCATCAATGCGAGATTCGATCGTTTGATCAGAATACTTGCGGCGGTCGATGCAAAGTATGTGCAGTTCTCCGATATCGCGTCCACCGTGACGGATCCCAAGGAAGCGTCGACGGTAATATACGCTAGCGATGCGTTCAATACGAATCAGCTCGTCGATTGTGAGCTCGCAGCTTTAGTTTTTAGTACGTAAGATATATTATGTATTAAAAAGGAGTTAAATACACAGACTTTTTTACACCTAATTAAACGATGTAATTTCTTTACATGCATGTCCTTCCCTACCCTAAAAATGTTATCATCGATGCGTTGCGGTCGATCATCGTCGATCCGCCAATTTCTTCCATTGTTTTTTCGCGTACTGCGTCGTAAAAAAGCGTGAAATTGTTTAATTTACGCGATAACACCCCCTTTTCCTAGAATAAAACTGTTGTTTACGACGAATCGAGTCGATCTTCGTCCCGATGACGTCATTTTTTCCTTTGTCTTTTCACGTACTGCGTAGATGGATTGTTTAGTCTACGCGATAACACCCCCTTTTCCTAGAATAAAACTGTTGTTTACGACGAATCGGGTCGATCTTCGTCCCGATGACGTCATTTCTTCCTTTGTCTTTTCACGTACTGCGTAGATGGATTGTTTAGTCTACGCGATAACACCCCCCTTTTTTCCTAGAAGAATGTTGTTTACGACGAACATGTCCCGACAGGTTCGATACGTCATCGACAAAAAAAAACCCCGCTCCTACTTAGTGCGCTATCGAGTTAGTCTTACTATCGTGCACCGCCTAGCGGCGTCGTTGCGAACGTAACCCGCGACCGGCGCGACGCGCACCCCCCCGCGCGGACCCGCGGCGGCGGCGGCGGCGGCGGCCGGCGGCGGCGCTGACCCGCGGCGGCGGCGGCGCTGACCCGCGGCGCGGCTGAGTCATCCCCCGGTGAGTCATCCAGGTGAGTCATCCCCGGTGAGTCACCCCCGGTGAGTCATCACGGTGGTATGCCAAGGTCACCCCCCCTCCCCCTCACCCCCTCGTAATCCGATATCCTTGAAATCCGATACCACCCCTCCCCCTCACCCCCTCGTAATCCGATATCATTGTGTAACCCGATACCCCGCCCCTCACCCCTCACCCTCACCCCCCCGCGAAATACGATACCCTTGTGTAACCCGATACCCCGCCCCTCACCCCTCCCCCTCACCCCCCGGGGATTTCCCGTACCCCCCCTCCCTCACCCCCCTCCCGTACCCCCCTCCCTCACCCCCCCTCCCTCACCCCCCCTCGGCGCTCCCGAGTCAGAACTCTCCTATAACAACTACTACGATATCATTGTGTAACCCGATACCCCGCCCCTCACCCCTCCCTCTCACCCCCCCGCGAAATACGATACCCTTGTGTAACCCGATACCCCGCTCCTCACCCCTCCCCCTCACCCCCCCGGGGATTTCCCGTACCCCCCTCCCTCACCCCCCCTCGGAGCCCCCGGGGCAGAATCGGCTTAGTATAACTACTGGTATATATTCACGTTTTCTTTTTTTGCTCACGGCTCCACTGGGTCCTTAAGGATTTCCAGCGTTTCATATGGCTTGTTCTCCTAGAATATGGAAAGAGTTTAGAGGAAGGTCTCACATTATCAACCCTATCCAAACGATCCACAATCAAGGAGACGCAAAGAAACTGCGGTCCACTTAACGCTATACAAATGCTTTGAAGCGTTCTTCTTCTCCTTCTTTCTTCATTAAAAAAAATGGAGAAGAAGAATGCTTCGAAGCATTTGTAGCGTCAAGTGGGCCGCAACCATAGCACTCTAATAGTAGCACTCAAGCATTATTTTGAATAACATCAATGATTTTCTATAAAAATACCTGTTTTTGGATGGGTCAACAAGCCACCAATTTAAGTCCATATTGCACGTTTGTCCATGGCTTTGTACGTCTTAGAACTCTTATTGTACAGGCATGGTTGTCTCTCAACAATTTTGATAAGCTCGAGGTCATCGAGATCTGAATCCATTTCGTCAAATTTAAGAAAGTCGCGGCGATCTCAATCGAAATGGTGGTCTACGTGGTGATGCTTTCGGCGAACGCAAGCGAAGTGTTCCTTTTCGAGGAGAAGACAAGGGAGATCTGGATCTGGAACGTAAAATCGGCGTAGTGACATTCTTCTCGGGGATAATCTAAGTTATTTCGAACTAGATCTAAAAGCGGTGGCGAATACCTTGACGATCTTGATCTCGACACTGATTTTTTGCCGTACACCGATGTCACTGTACCTATACTCAAAGAAATTTTATTTAGTCCATTCGCCAGGTCGATTGAGCATTTTTATCGAGGTTGATGGCTTAAGTTAATGTTTTTTTTTTATGTTTTTTGGGTCGTAGAACAAGAATCTGTAAATAATTTTTTTCGTAAGTTAATGCAATAAAAAGTTATTAATAATTTATTTGTTGAAATTGCCCTAGCGATCAAACTATACATCCTATAAAAAAATGAACTGAAGAAAATTTGTTCCTCTTTTCACGACAAACATAATGGCGTTTAAATTTTTCCAAAATCTTGATTATTGACGGAAATATGTCAATTTTTAGGTAATTACTGCCTACGCGTCACGGCCTAGGCGTGCGCGCTCGCGCTCAAGTCAAATAAAAGGAGCAAAAAAAATAAATTAAATTAAAATTGAAGGAGCAAAACTCGTGTGGTACAATTGAGCGCGAGCGCGCATGCCTAGGGTACTCCGCGACGCGTAGGCAGTAATTACCTAAAAATTGCCCATACAGCACAGGTTGCTGCAGAAAATTTCCAGAAAAGTTTCAAAGTTGCAGAAAGCTTCCAGAAAGGTTCCAAATCATTTGAATCCTTTCCGAAAGCTTTCTGCAACAATCTGTGCTGTATGGGTGACATATTTCCGTTAATAATCAAGATTTTGAAAAAATTCAAACGCCATTTTGTTCGTCGTGAAAGAAGGAACAAATTTTCTCTAGTTCATTTTTTTATAGGATGTATAGTTTGATCGCTAGAGCAATTTAAACAAATAAATTGTTAATAACTTTTTATTGCATCGACTTACAAAAAAAACTATTTACAGATTCTTATTCTACGACTCAAAAAACATAAAAAAACATTAACTTAAGCCATCAACCTCGATAAAAATGCTCAATCGACCTGGCGAATGGACTAATTATTCCGAACTATTCCGCGCGCTACTATTACGTCGTTAACATGGCCGCCTAACTTTGCTCTCATTGGTTGGTCGTAAGTCGTAAGTCGGTGTCATAAATATTGGCCAAATGCCAATATTTATGATATCGTCTTTACGAGGGTTACGACTGAGTTATAACAGGGATAAGACGCGGGTATGACTATACCATGGACTATACAAATGTCAGAGTAGGAGCCTGCCTCACAGATTCCGAAACAGCCCGTTCTCTCATTGGTTGCTTGAATGCGCTGTTATGACTTATGACTTACGACTATGATCTAACGATACATCTCATTGTAGACTAACCTTTAAAAAGAAAGTAAACGTATGTTTAGTAATACCAATGTATGATGTGCGAGAGAGAAGAAATGATACATGTTTTATGATATCTAGCTAAAGTGTAGATTTATGTTGATTATTTCAATTAAACTAAGTTTAAGTGTTGATTATTTTAATTAAACTTGTTTAATGTTACATTCTAATTTGATTAAATTTAATTAATTTAATAGATAAAACTTGCATGTTAGTAATAGAGTATTATATTAATTTAAGAAAACATTTGTACGACACATTTGTAATAATCTTTCTTTATTCAGGAAAAACATTGAACGCGGATTATTGTTGCACACAAACACACACACACACATATATATATATATATATATATATTACGACTTACGACACCATTGTAAACCCGACCAAATAGCTCTGTGAACATGAAGCTGGATCCTCAAGGAAAGAAATAGCAAAATGAAATAATAGTAGAATTATTCTGATTAGTTAACCCTGTAGAACTAAAACAAGTATTACAAGGCTAATCAATCAGAATGATTCCATTATTATTCTGTTCCACTTTTTCCTTTTTTATAAGGATCCAGCCTGAATCAGACCGCGATCATAATAAAAGCAAAATGGTGAATAATCGCGATAAATCGATATACTGACAGTTAATATCACCTTTCTGATTATCTAGGATTCTATGCACAACTTGCTTTGTGTGTGTCACAGTCAAATTGTCAGTAAAAATTTTAACAATTTTATTTTTGCAAGTTGAAGTTAAAATTAAAGAAGAAAGAGAGAAGAAGATAAAGAAGGAAAAAATAAATAGTGTTACAAATAAAAGTAATGTACGTATATTATATTGTGTGTAATATTAGGTGCTTATTTACATCAAAACTTAAATAATTGTCACTTGTGACGTTGTTCTATCCTTTTTGACAATTAATGAATAGTAAAGACAGAATGACGTCACAAGTGAGAATTATCTGAGTTTTGATGTAAATGGAAAACATTTATTAATGTACTATTAATAATGTATATATGTTATGGGCAAAGTTCGCATGGTATGCAATATTAATGTAGTTCGAACAATATATTAGCATTAAATCACGTATTTATATATATATATATATATATATATATATATATACTGGCTCATATTCTCAATTTTCTTTTAGCGATAAAAAAGTGCTCTTTTATTTCTAAGATACTATAATATATGTAACATAAACTATAACATTTCAGAAATAAATGCGCGTTTTTATCGATTAAAAAGAGTTGAGAATATGGACCGATATCAGAGTCTCCGATTACTATGAGCCTGTGATTAAACTCATGTCTCTTTCTAAGGGGAACAGTTAGAAAGAAACGCAGGGTGAGTTTAATCGGAGGATCACATTAATCTTATCAGAGACTGTGATATCGGCCCTATATCTTATATTTATAAGACCATCTTAAGTAATGTCTTAAGATGCTAATATGGCTCTGTGATTGGTTCATTAGTATCTTAGGACATTACTTAAAATGGTCTTAAATATAAGATCCGATTATAAATAGGTACCTTTTGTATGCGACTTTTTATTTGAAAAGCATTGAATTTCGCATGCGAATTTCATGAAAACGATTCGAGAATAGGGTTCATTAGGCACGTTCAGCAGACACAACTGTTGAGTTCGTCTTATCAACACACTGCGTTGATTGGTTGGTTCTAAAAGTAAGAACCAATTACGTTCGACTGCTATTGAACAGCTTGGTCTGCTGAACGCAACCATTATCAATCCAGCGAGTAAATCAATTCGAGTCGATATATCGATATATGTACGTACGTGTGTGTACTGTGCTCAGGCTGTAAAAGTCAGTTGTGTAACCTAGAAATAGTGACGATCGTGATCATCGCCGCGATAGATAGTGAAATATATATTGGCAGGGAGTTGATACCGAGATCAAGGAGCTGTTTACACGAGGCGTTTTTGGCGCGCGGTTGCCGCGCGTAAACATTTGCATGAGCCGCGTGCTGTCGCGATTTGAGGTATCATTTATCATGTAATATAGTATTTACGTTTTGAATGAATTGATACACCGTTTGTCTCGATTCTGATCAGCTTGTTTTTAGGAATATCTGATAAGTGAGTGAATGGGTAATACGAGATGCAAGTAAAAATATAACTGCCTACATGTATAAAAAATCTAACGATTGACCATACGTCCTTTAGAATTTAGAGATACTTTGGACGGCAGTGAAGATTGCGTTCGGGATTTACCGCCAAGAGGTGGTCATCAGAGAGATATCAATAATTCAGGAAATTAAGTGCCAGACAAGGTCATCCTCCAACCTAGCATAGAGATCGTAGAGACGAATGTTGTACTACTGATGACAAAAACACTGATTTAAACAGCCACGACGTTTCAAGCATTGATAGAGGTAATAATAATAATACTTATTAGTCGCGCGCGTGGGTGCATATGTGCGGACGCGTGTATTATCCGATCGCTAATATTATACAGTAGCTTCCTCTTTTTTTCGCTCTTTCCCTTCTCCCTCTTATTTTTAAGAGGATAAATCTTGATAATTATTTTTTTTTACTGTGTTATGATATGATGACGTGATTATTATTGCGATTTATTTTATGATGTTAAGTATCTAAAAACTGTAAAGAAATTATTACGAAAAATATTATCTCAGCCAGGATTCTTCATACTGAATTTTAAATTCGCGATCATTTGTCATTTAAGGCTCCTGGATGGTCACCGCAGTCATATTGAATTCTTACTATCGAGGCAAGGAAAACAACCAATTTTGTCGTGCATGCCATTTTCAAATAAAAAGACATTTCAATAAAACATCACTATAAATCGTTTCAGAACACTTCCCAAATTGACCGAAAACTATCCTTTTCCCTCGACAATAAACAAACAGCCATAAAACGAAGCCTAAACATACGGGAAAACAGCCGTTTAACGACTATCGAAAGGAGGTGAAAACGTTCCTTCCGCATGCAAATCTTACTTTTCGGTCAATTTTACGATTTTCACGAATACGTTAAACGTTAGAGCACAAGTACAGAGCGAATAATAAAGAAATAGCATGCACGACAAAATAGGTTGTCAACATGTCACAAAGGACAGAATTCTCCATTGGAGAAAGTTCTTATTTCTGCCGCGACGGTACGTCGCCACCGTCAACGCAGAGTTCTCGGCTAACCATCCAGGAGCCTTAAATATTAAAAAATATTCATTTGGTACTTCATAGAAGAAGCTTTGTTGTAGGATCAAAAATTTAGTTTTGAGTTTTCACGAGCGACGTGTTCAGAATATTTTAAAACATCTAAAAAAAAAAAACATATTTTAACAAAATATTTGTGTGCATATGTATGTATGTATGTAGGTATGTATGTAGGTAGGTATGTGTGTATGTATATATGTATGTATATATACACTCATAATTTTAAAAGTACTTTATAAAAAAATACTTTTTTATAGTGCTTTGAAAAGCTCTTGAAGTAAGCTGTAAAAATATGCAATGAAAAATAGAGGTTTCAATGTTTTAAAAGTGTGTGCGTGTGCATGTGTGCGCATTACGTGCGTGCATGTATAATGTTAGAAATGTTGTGATAGCACTAACTGTCATAATTTTTTAGATATTGGGCTTAATTTTTTTTTTAATGTAGAGTAAAAGAGATCGGGGCAAACTTGACATTGGAGTAAACTTGACACTAGGTTTTTAGCCAATTTAAATCTATTGTAGAAACTTGCCTTTCCTACTGTAAATGCGTCTTTATGTGCAGTATTATCAACGGAATTTGGTGACATTATGAGTTATGATGTAATTTTTAGCACGACATAAGCGTTTTTAATGGTAAAAAGTAATTTTTTTGATCTCTCAAAAATTTTTTTCATTGAGTTTTACTCTTGCGAACCTATATGTAAGTGATTTTGACGGGAAATTTGATGCTCTATACGAATCCGATAATAGTTTTTGTATATTTTCAAAATTTTTGTTTTTGTAGTGAAAAAAAAGTGAAAAATGAGGTTCAAGGCAAAATCGACACCACGCCATTTCATTAGCTCCTAATAACAAACGATACTTGTTATACAGCCATATAACTCATGATAAATGTACTATATGTGCATGTCCAATCGCGGATTTACTTGCATAAATTAGTTTTTTAAACATGAGTTTAGATGAAAATAATTGAAAATTCAACAAATTTTGTTTTTATTATTTCCAATAATTGTTTTACTTAATTCAGAATTTTTGTACTTTTTAAATACACGATAAACAATGTATTTTCAGTTTCAGACAAAAGAAATGAGTTTCAGTTCAAATTGTGTCGATCAGTCAAAGTATTGTGTTTGTCTCGAAATTTTTCAATTTGAAAATTTGTCTTTGTGTCACTTTTCCTTTCCTGGGAGCAAAACTAAGCGACATACAGCAAAACTTCTTTAAGCAATTTTGTACCTGAAGGAACACTCTTTAAATGCGTACCATTAAATTTGTATGAAAATTTTAATTAATTGTTGAAAATTGCCTTTGAAAAAATTGTGTCGAGTTTAGCCCGGTCTCCCCTATCATTAAAGGAAAGTTGGTATTTAATTGAGCGAGAATCGGTAAAGGGATTCATTTTTTAAATAATATTTTGAATTTTTTTGGAAATATCTGTAGTAGCTCTAATTTCCGCTTTTGAGATATTGTGTTATTTATAATTCTATTATATTTTTCAGTTTTTGCTACTCTTATTTCATATATAATTCTTTAAAATTTGATTAATTAAAGTCAGCTTTATATACGATTAAAGGGAATCTACATACATAGACACACACACACACACACACACACACACACACACACACACACACACACACACACACACACACACGTACATCACACATAAAAAAATGCAATTTTTGGACGTTTTAGAATATTCTGAACACATTGACATCGAAAACTAAAAAAACTTTTTTTTCAGTCTTTTCTACTTTTATTTTATATATAATTCTTTAAGAATTGGTTAATTAGACTCAGCTTTATACGTGATCAAAGGTTCATATATGAGGTTTACGAAAACAAAGCTTCTTTAATAAAGAAGCAAAAAGAGATTAAAATCGATACAGAGTTAATAGTGATATCTCTTTGTAAGTCGCAGATTTTTATAATCTTAATTTTATCTTTTTAATAAAAGGGTTAAAGTAAAATTGCAATATATTTTATAGAAAGTTTTGTCTATTTTATAGAAAGTTTGTTAATATATTTGTTCTTTTTTTATTTTTCAGTTCCATCCGCTGATATTTTTGGTGAAGGTGCAACTGTTCTCCTCTTAAAAAATATCTCCCAATTTGAAGGGGGATATATTCTCAAATTATTTATATATACTTGTATCACCTTAATTTGTATAATAAAAATAAAAATAAAATAAAAATTACATTGGTTTTGACTTGATTTAAAATTGGCTTTGACTTGGATTAAAATTGGCTTTGATTTGAATTAAAATTGGCTTTGATTTGGATTGAAATTGACCTTGACTTGGATTGAAATTGGCTTTGACTTGGATTGAAATTGGTTTTGACTTGGATTGAAATTAGCTTTGACTTGGATTGAAATTGGCATTGACTTGGATTGAAATTGGCTTTGACTTGGATTGAAATTAGCTTTGACTTGGATTGAAATTGGTTTTGACTTGGATTAAAATTGGCTTTGATTTGGATTAAAATTGGCATTGACTTGAATTGAAATTGGCTTTGACTTGGATTGAAATTGGCTTTGACTTGGATGGAAATTGGCTTTGACTTGGATAGAAATTGGCTTTAATTTGAATTGAAATTAACTTTAACTTTAATTGAAATTGGCTTTGACTTGAATTAAAATTGACTTTGACTTGGATTAAAATTGATTTTAACTTAGAAATTGATTTTGACTTGGACTATTTAATTAAAAAATTGGCTTTAACTTGGAACATTTAATTAGTGAATTAAAATTAACTTTTATTTAAATTATTACGTTGAAAATTGATTTTTTCACTTGGATTATTGTATAGAAATTAGTTTTGACTTGGATTGTTTAATTAAAATTAAATTTGATTTATTAGATTAAAATTGATTTTAACTTGAATTATTGAATTGAAATTGATTTTGACTTAGATTATCAAAGAAAAGTTAACTTTATTTAACTTATTGAATTAAAATTGAATTTTATTTAAATTGTTGGATTAAAATTGTTTTTGATTTGGATTTATTAGATTGAAATTGATTTGAACTGTTAAATTAAAATTTTTCCACTTAAAATTAAATTGGTGGATAAATATTAACTTTTATTTGATATATTGGATTCAAATTTAATTTTATTAAAATTATTGGATTGAAATTAATTTTGATTTCTATTTAAATTTGCTTTAATTTTATTTATCTGATTAAAATTGGGTCTTTAACCGACTTTTACCTAACAGTATATTCTGATAGATCATGGCATACTTTCTTTGTAAACTTTTTGAATTTTTGCAATATCTTCAAAATTGAAGAAGATATAGTACACAAAAATGTGCTGTGACGTCATAATGTTGTTGCGAAATCTTTTGAAGTTGCCGTCATCAAAGAAACTTTAGCAAGCTATAACTTTCTCAAATTTAGGTTTTTTTTTAATTCAAAAAGTACTAAAAATCGGCTTAGATTCTCTACATTAATTATTATGGATACCGCTTAATAAAAAAATTTTACTTAAAGACCCAATTGATTTTTATTCAAATTATTAAATTAAAATTGCTTTTAATTTTTTAAATTAATATAAAACTAAAATAAAAACATATTTACTAATATATAATTTTAAGAAAATTATTAGATATAATTTATTTTATATTCATACAAAAAATATTAAAATATTAAATTGAAATTGATATTTACACTAAAAAAATTAATTTTGAGTCTAAATTAAATTAATTTTATAACAAAATTAATATTAATTTTGAACGTTTAAATATATATTAAAACTGTTTTTACATAACTAAATTAAAATTATTTAAATAATAATTAACTATGACTCGCAGAAAAGCGGTTCGAACAGTTGAAGAAGAAGAAGAATTTCAACGTAATAAACGAGAAAGAAAAGCAAAATCTCAGGCTGAAAGACGAGAAGCAAAGCGAATGATGACTGATAAAAATTGTCAATCTTTATCAAATACTAATGAGATTTGTCCAAATATAACACAACCTTCTACAAGTTTTTCGAAAAATATAGTAATAGATTATCATACTTCCATTTTATCTATGAAAGTACCCAGGTAGCAGACAGTCGTCATAATGACGTGATTCTTACGTCATTTTATGACGTATGTTACGTCATTTATTCCTAAAGTTTAACATAAAAATGACGTATTTTTCACGGTCCTAAGTCACATCCCAACGACGTCATTTTCTGACGTTTTATTGACGGCAAAAGTAGGTCCAATGTACGACATACCAGTTTTTAGAAATGTTTTTTTATGAAATTAAAATTTTAAAATGTCCACATGATAAACGTTTATAAAAAAAAACGTTCTTTTTCTATATCTAAGAAAAAAAAGCATTTTAACTGTTTCTTTACATATCGTGTGTGTATAGCCCGCTGTGTCAAGACGGTCACCCATCCTAGTACAGTACCGCGCCCGTGTCGCTTGACTTCGATGATCCAGTGGACAGTGACGATCTTCTAACCCTGATGCTTTCTTATTAACTGTACTTGTCTATAACGGTACATCTTTAAATTGTTCAAAAATCTTGTAATAATATCTTCTTGATAGTTATAACACTGCATGAAATAGTTGTCATAAAACTATGATTATACACACGCAACTAGATCCACTTATACCATAATTTCACCACTTCAATCATAAAGTTACGAAACACTATAAATGTAGGAATATTCCCGTGAAAAATACTGTAAAAAATACGTCATTTTTACGTTAAACTTAGGAATAAATAATGTAACATGCGTCATAAAATGATGTAAAAATCACGTCATTATGACGACTGTCTGCTACTTGGGTAGTCAATTAAACGTCTATATAATGTCATTTTACAAAGTCTTTTTGACGTATTAAAACATGACGTTAAATATACGTCACTTAATCGACGAATGACGTTACTGACCAATTATGACCAAATATTGACGTCAAAATGACGAGTGCTTGCTACCTGGGTAGTATATCCAACAACTGAAACAGTTACTACTGCATTGCAAGCAATTAGTACATCAACAATTACAAATGTCCCTATAATAAGAAATAGTAATGATGTTACTGTGATAAATGATAGTATGAAATTGTTTAATGTTAATGACAATATTGAAATAACTCAGAATACTCGTAACTTAACTACTGAAGTTTTAAATAATAATATTATTTCCCCTATACCTAGCACATCAAATGAATTAATAAATTTAGATGATAATAACAGATTCGAAAATTTAGTTATTTTACATGAAATACCACCACAAAATATTGTAACAAATGATCAAACAGTAAAATCAAAAACAATATCTACCAATATAGTTAATAAAAGTAGACAGATAAAATAGTATGAAAGAAATCGAGCTTTAGAAAAGGGATACACAGATATTGATACATCTCACCTTACTCAATTAAAAAATTTTGTAGAACACTACATAGGAGAAATGAATGTATATTGCGAACATTGCGGTGCAAAACATTTTAATTCCGAAAAAGTAGCTAATAAAGGTAATTCGTTTAACGATTGTTGTAGTCATGGGTCTGTTAAATTAAATCCTTTACCTCAACCTCCACATGAACTTTATGAATTGTTTACTGAAAATCATCCAAAATCAAAACATTTTTACAATCGTATTCGAGGATATAATTCATTCGCATCTTTTAATGCAAATTTGTCAGACTTAAGCGCACACAGACGTGGACCGTATTGTTTTAAAATTTAAGGACAAATTTATTATCAAATCAATACCGCATTATATCCCGCACCAAATGAAATACCAAGTTATGGTCAATTTTTCATCATTGATAACAATGAAGCGACAGAGCGTCGATTACATCGAAACTCGAATCTCGATGAAGAAATTTTACGTTCAATAGATAATATAATGCGTACGAATAACATTTTTTCAAAATCTTATCGAATGATGCACGAAGAAATTCAAGTGCAAACGACTGAAAATAACAGTATACCTGATTTGCAATTAGGATTTTTAACAAAAAGAGGCATTGATCGTGGTCGGTACAATGTTCAAAAGGTAAATGAAGTGGCAGCTGTCTTTTCTACTACGGCAGATGGTGAAATTCCGGAAACTTACGTGACAATTTACAATAAATGTAATAAGACATTACAACAAGTCAGTACAATGGATCCAAATGTAGAACCATGGATTTATCCATTATTGTATTATCCGTACGGTACTCAAGGTTGGCATGGTAATTTACGACGCAAAGATAGTAATAAACGAATAAGTAGAGCTGCATACGTAAAATATCGAATAGCTATACGTGATAATTTTAATATTTTTGTCATGGGAAGACGATTATTTCAGCAATGGCTTGTAGACAGTTATGTTAAGATTGAGAAGGACCGAATTAATTATTGTAAACAGAATCAAAAACAATTACGAGCTGAGACATATCAAGGATTAATTGATTATTTAGCAAACGCTGCCAATAATAGCGACGCTCACATTGGAAAAATGATTATACTTCCATCAACATTTGTAGGTTCACCTCGTAATATGTTGCAACATTATCAAGATGCGACGGCTATTGTTCGAAAGTATGGAAAACCAGATATCTTTATTACTATGACATGTAATCCAAATTGGCGCGAAATTAGAGAGAATTTACGTCCGGGTCAACAACCTGCAGATAGGCCAGATATATGTGCTCGTGTATTTAATATAAAGAAGGATTATTTGATTGATGTTATCGTTAGACAAAAATTTTTTGGTGAAGTTCTGGCATATGTTTACGTAATAGAATTTCAAAAACGTGGATTACCACACACATTTGTTGATTACATTAAAACAAAACTGTAAAATATTAAATCCTGAAACAGTTGATAGATTTATCTCTGCAGAAATTCCTGATCCTAATGAAAATGAAAGTTTACACAATGTTGTTATGAAACATATGATTCATGAGCCATGTGGAGATTGGTGTCTGATAAATGATAAATGTTCGAAACATTTCCCAAAACCATTTCGACCTGAGACGACTATGGATGAAGATGGTTATCCGCAATATCGTCGAAGAAATAATGGATTACTATATGAAAGACCTGGGCAGTATGTTGTTGATAATCAATATGTTGTTTCATTTAATCCAATGCTCTTGCTTTTATTTAATAGCCATATTAATGTTGAAATAGTTACAAGTATACGATCTGTAAAATATTTGTATAAATATATTTATAAAGGTCATGACGCGGCATCCGTAATCATTGGAGAGAATATAGATAAAACAATAATTCATGACGAAATTCAAGATTTTATCGAAGCTCGTTATGTCGGGCCCGTGGAAGCATGTTGGCGCATTTTAAGCAAATCTTTGCAAGAAAAAAGTCACGCTATATTTCGTTTACCGGTTTATTTACCAAACAAACATAATGTAATAATCGATGAAAACATTAATAATGATGCGATAAGATCTGTCGTGGAACGAGTAACAATGTTGTTAGATTATTTTGAGTTAAATTCTCGAGATGAGGAAGCAAAACAATATTTATATAGTGATATTCCATCTCATTATGTATTTAAAAAAGTTACAATTAACGGCAGAATCATTAATCGTTGGGAGAAACGTCAAAGATACTTTAATTGTATTGGTCGTATGTATTCCGTCAGTCCGTCTCAGATAGAATTATTTCATTTACGTATACTTTTATTACATGTTAGAGGAGCTACGAGTTTTCAAGAATTAAGAACAGTCAATAACGAAGTACATGAAACTTTCAGTGCCGCATGTTTAGCATTAGGACTCATAGAAGATGATGAAGAATGGTATCGTGCAATGAACAAAGCAAAAGTTTGGATGATGCCAAGACGACTTCGTAACTTGTTCGTACGAATTTTGATTCATTGTCAACCTGTTTATCCGAAAAAGTTATGGGACGAGTTTAAAAAAGATATGTCCGAAGATTATATAAGACGATTTGGACCTATAATGGGAATAAAGAAAGCTTACAATTATATTGTCAATTTGCTTCAAATAGAAGGATCTAATATTACTAATTTTCCTGAAATGGAACAAGAAACAGAGGAACAAGTAACAGATAATGAAGAACAGATTAAGGAGGATACATTGATAGGTGTACGACAATATAAACAATTAAGTGTAGAACAAAAACAAATTGTTGATGTTATTTTAGAAGCAATAATAAATAACAATAATACTTACAATAATACTTGTTTTTATATTGATGGTCCAGGTGGTACCGGTAAAACTTTTATTTATACGACATTGTATTATTTACTTAAAAGCAGAGGAAAAGTAGTAAGTACCATGGCATTTACTGGTATTGCTGCAACATTACTTCCAAATGGAAAAACAATACACAAAGTTTTCGGATTAAGTGTACCTCTTTTTGCTGATTCTACATCGAACATTAAAGTTCAGTCTAAAGAAGCTGAAAATTTAAAACTTGTGGATGTTTTTGTTATAGATGAAGCTCCTATGGCACCACGTTATGTATTAGAAATAATGGATCGAACCTTACGCAATATAATGCAAAATGATTTGTATTTTGGTGGTAAAATCGTTCTTCTTGGTGGAGATTTTAGACAATTATTACCTATAAAAGAAAGAGCTACGCGTTGTGAAATTATAAATTTATCAATAAAATTTAGTACTCTATGAAAACAATTTAAAATATTTTCATTAACACAAAATATGAGAATTTTACCTCAAGAAAAAGAATTTGCACAATTTTTATTAAATTTAGGTAACGGATCTTTAAATGATCACTCAGATAATATTCATATTCCAGAAAAATGTGTAGCAAACGTTAACTCTGATATGATAAAAGATATGTATGGAGACATTATAACACATAAACGATATAAAACTATGGCTAATCACGTTATATTATCTGCAAGAAATGTCGATGTCGATGAAATAAATGAAAAAGTAGTAAGTTTGTTGGATGAAACAACAGAGAGAGTTTATACAAGTGTAGATACTCCTGAAACGACTGGAGATAATGAAGATATACATGAAATAATTTTGACAGAATATCTTAACTCTTTAAACCCAACGTGTCTCCCACCGCATGAATTACGTTTAAGAAAATACACTGTTGTCATACTTATTAGAAATCTTAGTATCAATGAAGGTTTATGCAATGGTACCAGATTATTAGTTCTAGATTTAGATAATAACTTATTGCGTTGCGAAATTTTGACAGGTAACAAGACTGGAGAAATTATCTTTCTTAATCGTATCACTTTGTATTGCGAAAATGTATATCCATTCACTTTCAAAAGAAGACAATTTCCGGTGAAATTAGCATTTGCTATGACTATAAATAAATCGCAAGGTCAGACCTTTGACAAAATTGCAGTAGATCTTCGAAAAGATGTTTTTAATCATGGACAATTGTATGTTGCATTTTCACGAGTTCGTTCTTGGGATTCGTTAAAAGTTTATTTAAATAATGATAATCAAGAGACACGGTAGTGTCTCGCGCCAAGTACACGCGGAGCGAGACCGCATCGTGACTCTTTTACGCGACGCGACGAGTTGCGAGTACCCGAGATGTTGAGATCTCGATAACGAGTGAACGGATCAAGTTCTAAGTAGGCTTGATCGATAGTTGGGGTGAAAATAAGGGGGGTATCTCCTATATAATTTTCCGCTACGTGCCCTACGAGCGAAGATATTGCGACGCAAAGTCCAAATGTGAAAATTTTTTATTAAGATACTCCTAACGCCGATCTGTGTGATCACGTGATCAGAGAAAATGTCCCTTTCACTTTTTCGACACTGGCGGCGCAGGTATCGCCAGTTTCGATATCGCGCGCGTATTTCGAACGATCTAGTAGGTAAATTATTAAAAGTCGATAGACTTATCGGTCAGAAGGAAGATTTCTATTTAGCTAAATTAAGTATATATATAATATATATTGATTCTTATGAATCAAGCTTGAATTCGATGTTTAGGTATCCCAGGTTGCCGATGACGAGGTACAGATAGTGCGCTTCATAGTTTTCGGTGTCCAGGTGTAATAATACGTTGAATTCAATGTCTACGTGTTCCAGGTTGCCGATGACGAGGTCCACATAGTGCGCTTCGTAGTTTTCGGTGTTTACGTGTATTAATACCTTGAATTCGATGTCCACGTGTTCCAGGTTGCCGATGACGGGATCCAGATAGTGCGCTTCATAGTTTTCGGTGTCCAGGTGTAATCGTACGTTGAATGCGACGTCTAGGTGTCCCAGGTTGCCGATGACGATGTCTAGATAGTGAGCTCCGTAGTTTTCAGGGTCTACGTGTATTAATACCTTGAATTCGATTTCTAGGTGTCCCAGGTTGCCGATGACGAGGTCCACATAGTGCGCTTCGTAGTTTTCGGTGTCCATGTGTAATAATACGTTGAATTCGATGTCTACGTGTTCTAGGTTGCCGATGACGAGATCCACATAGTGCGCTCCGTAGTTTTCGGTGTTCACATGTATTAATACCTTAAATTCGATGTCCACGTGTCCCAGGTTGCCGATGACGATGTCTAGATAGTGCGCTCCGTAGTTTTCGGTGTTCACGTGTATTAATACCTTAAATTCGATGTCCACGTGTCCCAGGTTGCCGATGACGGGATCCAGATAGTGCGCTTCATAGTTTTCGATGTCCAGGTGTAATCGTACGTTGAATTCGATGTCCACGTGTCCCAGGTTGCCGATGACGATGTCCAGATAGTGCGCTTCATAGTTTTCGGTGTCCAGGTGTAATCGTACGTTGAATTCGATGTCTAGGTGTCCCAAGTTGCCGATGACGAGGTCCACATAGTGCGCTCCGTAGTTTTCGGTGTCTACGTGTATTAATACCTTGAATTCGATGTCCACGTGTCCCAGGTTGCCGATGACGGGATCCAGATAGTGCGCTTCATAGTTTTCGGTGTCCAGGTGTAATCGTACGTTGAATTCGATGTCTAGGTGTCCCAGGTTGCCGATGACGAGGTCCACATAGTGCGCTCCGTAGTTTTCGGTGTCTACGTGTATTAATACCTTGAATTCGGTGTCCACGTGTCCCAGGTTGCCGATGACGATGTCTAGATAGTGAGCTCCGTAGTTTTCGGTGTCCAGGTGTAATAATACGTTGAATGCGATGTCTAGGTGTCCCAGGTTGCCGATGACGGGATCCAGATAGTGCGCTTCATAGTTTTCGGTGTCCAGGTGTAATCGTACGTTGAATTCGATGTCTAGGTGTCCCAAGTTGCCGATGACGAGGTCCACATAGTGCGCTCCGTAGTTTTCGGTGTCTACGTGTATTAATACCTTGAATTCGATGTCCATGTGTCCCAGGTTGCCGATGACGGGATCCAGATAGTGCGCTTCATAGTTTTCGGTGTCCAGGTGTAATCGTACGTTGAATTCGATGTTTAGGTGTCCCAAGTTGCCGATGACGAGGTCCACATAATGCGCTTCGTAGTTTTCGGTGTCTATGTGTATTAATACCTTGAATTCGATGTCCACGTGTCCCAGGTTGCCGATGACGGGATCCAGATAGTGCGCTTCATAGTTTTCGATGTCTAGGTGTAATCGTACGTTGAATGCAATGTCTAGGTGTCCCAGGTTGCCGATGACGATGTCTAGATAGTGAGCTCCGTAGTTTTCGGTGTCCAGGTGTAATAATACGTTGAATGCGATGTCTAGGTGTCCCAGGTTGCCGATGACGATGTCTAGATAATGAGCTCGGTAGTTTTCGGTGTCTACGTGTATTAATACCTTGAATTCGATTTCTAGGTGTCCCAGGTTGCCGATGACGATGTCTAGATAGTGAGCTCCGTAGTTTTCGGTGTCTACGTGTATTAATTCCTTAAATTCGATGTCCACGTGTCCCAGGTTGCCGATGACGGGATCCACATAGTGCGCTCCGTAGTTTTTGGTGACTAGGTGTATTAATAACTTTAAATCCGAATGTAGGACACGTAAATATCAAATTTGAGGTATTAATACACGTAGACACCGAAAACTACGGCGCGCACTATGTGGATCTCGTCATCGGCAACGTGGGACACCTAGACATCGAATTCAACGTATTATTACACCTGGACACCGAAAACTATGGAGCGCATTATTTGTAACCCGTTATCGGCAACCTGGGATACCTAGACATCGAATTCAAGCTTGATTCATAAGAATCGACTTAAAAATTTCCTAGCGGCAGAACTAAAATTATGTCATGACATAATAAAAATTCGTTGAATTAAAATTATGTCTAGACATAATAAAAACTGGACAAATTAAAATTATGTCTAGAATAAAAATTGGATGAATTAAAATTATGTTTGACATAAAAATAATTCCGCATTTTTATTATGTGTTTACACATAATTTTAATTCATACAATTTTTATTATGTGTACACATAATTTGTTTTTGAATGAACGTAAAACGTATTTGTTACAATATCTATTCATTATTGAAAATCGATATGCGCGACAAAAGCTCTTGTATATCATTAATTATGTTATTATTTAGATATTATATATATTTTTATTTATATATTTTTAGTATTATTAAAAAAATTATTAGCATTTAGGATACGAATCTCTTTCCGTTAGTTTGTAAGTTTCATGATTAAAAAGATTATGTCGTATTATTAATACCTCGAAATAACACTCTGTACATATAGTTTATACAATGCGTAATACTACAAAGAAGCGTGATATCTGTACAAAATTACCTTTTTTAAAAAAAAGGTAAAGAAAGGCGCCAAGTACACGCATAGTAGTGTGTATGTTGTTACCTCGAAAAAAGAACAGTGGTAGTATTATACCTCACAAAAATCTAAGTAACAAGTGATAGACGTAATTTTTGTATTTCGAAAAATCTCGAAAAAACCTAAGCAGTAGTATTTTTATTTCTAAAAAATTATTACTCAAGTGATTATTTTACAATTACAAAAAAGAAATGATATCTCTTTTTAAATTACAGCGCCAATTACAGAGAACATTTTTCGAGATCGAGGTATAATATTACCACACTGCTTTTCTTCAATTAGAATAAAAGATTGAATCATGAAGAATTACACAGAGGTAACAGTACAAAATACAAATATTTTATTAAAATATTTAAACCCAACAAGGGAATACAAGGTATTTAAATACAAAGTTTATATATGTATTTTAAAAGATTTAATCGCATCGCAAAGAATTACAGAGGTAACAGTACAAAAAATAAAAATATTTTATTCAAATACATAAATTTTTCTTGTCAAAAAACTTGGCGCTGCTAGAGAGAGAAAGAGAGAGAGAGACACCTTTTATCCTATACTTAATCATAAGCCGCATTATTCGAGAGAAAGAGAGACCTTTTACAAATGTAAATATTACTTATTCTATACTTATTCTATACTTAATTTTAATCGCTTTAAAAATATAAACTTATTCTATACTTAATCATAAGCCGCATTATTCACCGTCACACACACACACACACACACACACACATCACCCACATTCACTCGCTCGCACATACACACCAGGCTGACCTAATTTTGAGGTCTAGCAGCGCCAAGTTTTTTGACAAGAAAAATTTATGTATTTGAATAAAATATTTTTATTTTTTGTACTGTTACCTCTGTAATTCTTTGCGATGCGATTAAATCTTTTAAAATACATATATAAACTTTGTATTTAAATACCTTGTATTCCCTTGTTGGGTTTAAATATTTTAATAAAATATTTGTATTTTGTACTGTTACCTCTGTGTAATTCTTCATGATTCAATCTTTTATTCTAATTGAAGAAAAGCAGTGTGGTAATATTATACCTCGATCTCGAAAAATGTTCTCTGTAATTGGCGCTGTAATTTAAAAAGAGATATCATTTCTTTTTTGTAATTGTAAAATAATCACTTGAGTAATAATTTTTTAGAAATAAAAATACTACTGTTTAGGTTTTTTCGAGATTTTTCAAAATACAAAAATTACGTTTATCACTTGTTACTTAGATTTTTGTGAGGTATAATACTACCACTGTTCTTTTTTCGAGGTAACAACATACACACTACTATGCGTGTACTTGGCGCCTTTCTTTATTTATCTAACGCAGTAAAAAATTATGTTTATAAAGAAATACGTGATTAATAAAACG
This sequence comes from Temnothorax ravouxi, assembly GCA_030770255.1. NCBI lineage: Eukaryota > Metazoa > Arthropoda > Insecta > Hymenoptera > Formicidae > Temnothorax > Temnothorax ravouxi. The sequence goes on from JASTWP010000569.1 coordinate 100,957, forward strand.
TAATTAAAAACAAATAAATAATAATATATGACAAATGAATGCAAAAAATGGCAGAGTAAAATAGATTTTAAATTTGAATTATTAAATTAAAATTAACTTTTATTTAGATATTAAAGTAAAATTAGTTTTGTTTAGATTGTTATTAAATTAAAATTAATTTTTATTTTAATTACTGAATTTAATTTAACTTTAATTTTGATTGTTAAATTAAAATTTAATTTATTGTTAAATTGAACTCTGACTTATTATTGGATTGTTTGAATTAAAATTGAATTTGATTTAAATTTAATTTTGATTGCCAAATTAAAATTTAATTTATTGTTAAAAATTAAACTCTGACTTATTGTTGGATTGTTTGAATTAAAATTGAATTTGATTTAAATTAAGTTAATAATTTGACTTGTATTAAAATTAGTCTTAATTTAAATTAAAATTGGCTGTAATTTATTAAATTAAAATTAGTTTTAATTCAGATTAAAATTATCCTAAGAGCTACTTTAACTAAGCTCTGATTAACTTAATCGTTGATTAGTTCATTGGAAATAATCAATCGTATTTTCTCATTAAGCAGATTGGCAAATGCGATTAGTCATTTCCAATGGACTAATCAATGATTGTTAATCAGAGGTTGATCGAAGTGGCCCTAAGAGCATAATTAACAAAAAGTCAACAGAAAGTTGACTTTCATAAGTCGACTAAAAGTCGACTTTTCGTCATGACAAAGTTGACTTTTGTCTTTAAAAAAGTTGACTGCTCTGCCAAGTCAGTTTTGGTGCAAGTCAACTTCAAGTCGACTTAAAGATGACTTTTTGCTCTTAGGGTAATTCTGATTGGAATTGAAATTAACTTCGATTTTTTGATTAAAATTAGTTTTGACTTTGATTGAAATTGGCTCTAATTTAAATTGAAATTTGCTTGGATTTTATTTTGACTTGAATTGAAATTAATTTTGACTAAACTTGGTTTTGACTTTGATTAAAATTGGCTTTCATTCGAATTAAAATTAACTTTGACTTGAATTGAAGCTAATCTTAACCTGAACTGAAACCGGCTTTGACTTGAATTATTCTTTGTTTAATTTGGATTGAAATTAATTTTAACTTAGGTAGAAGTTAACTTTCATTAAGATTATTGGATGAAAATTTAATTTAAATGAATACAAAAACTAAAGATAAGTTAGACGAAAATAAAAAGAGAAAAAAAATTTATAAAAATTTAGTCAAAAAAAAAATTGGTTAATTTTCCAAATAAGATAAAATAAAAATTTTGAATAATATTATGCAAGAAAAATTTAAAAGGAAAAAATTTAAAAAGAAATATACACAATTAATAATATAATAATAAACTATATGTTATGGAAAAATAGAAGTAAAAATTAATTTTAAAAAATTAAAAGAGAAAAAGGGAAAAATTTAAACAACGAACAATAATTATTAATAAAGTTAAATTAAAAATCTCATTTTATATATTTGTAACAAAGTATTAAGAAAAAAAAAGAGGAAGAAAAAAAGGGAGAAGAGGAACAGAGAAGAGAAAGAGGGATAGAGAAGGGAGGGAGAGAGAGAGAGAGGGAGAGAGAGAGAGAGAGGGGGGGAGAGAGATTGATTGATGATTGATGATTTATTTTATGCCATAGTCGTAGACTTTAGGCAAGTAAGAATTACAAAGTATACAAAAAGTATAGAAAAATATATAAAGTATATAAAAGATAGAATAACATAAAACAAAAATAAAAATAGAGATAAAGATGGAAGAGGAATGAACAGAAAAATAGTGGCAGATGTATCAAGCGCAATAAAGATGAAAATAAAAACGTAACTTAACTAATTAAACGGAGAGGAAATACGCTGACGCCCAAAATCGGTTTTTGCATAGTCGACTGAAGCTAACGAGACACTAGTTTGGATTAAAATTACGCTCAAGTGAGAAAAGATAGTCGTGAAGTTTAGACTTGAAAACAGCAACAGACGTTGCTGATACTACATCGGTAGGAAGCGAGTTCCACAAGTAGATGCCTGCAAGATGGAAGGACTTGTGATACGCTTCGGTTCTGTGAATAGGAACATGGAAAGAATGAGGTATAGCCAGACGTGATGAACGCCTAACTAAGGAGTCAGGACCAGTGAAAATTTCTGAGATGTAGGTAGGAGACAAGTTGTGAGACACCTTAAACATTTCGATGCCTAGAAAGTAAAGGTGACGATGCCTAACTGTTAGCCAACCCAGCCGATGCCGGTAGGGCGTGATATGTTCGTCACGCCTTAAATTAAAGACGAAACGAACCGCACAATTCGAAAGTCTCTGAAGCTTAGTGTTAAGCTCGTCAGTCACATTATTGTACACGAGTGAACAGTAATCTATCAAAGGCCAGATCAAAGTGGTGGCAAGTTTTACACGCAGATTAAATGATAGAGAATTTTTATGAAATTTCAGTTTGTGCAATGTAAAATGTACTCTTTTTGAAATATGCGAGACATGGCTTGCCCAGGATAAGTCAGAGCGCATGATGACCCCAAGGTTACGCGTCTCAGTAACAAATGGGATGGAAGTACCATTGACTGAAATGAGAGGTAAGTCACTGAGATTTAAATGCGTAACATGATTCCTGCTTCCAAGAATCAGGACTTTAGATTTCTTGAGATTGAGAGTCAATCCATTGCACGCAGCGAACTCAGAAATGACGCCCACGTCGTAAGCAACGAGCTGCAAAGCAGCGTTCAGTTGATTAAGAGGGGTCCTGCGGTAAATCTGAGTGTCATCGGCAAATATAATACGCTCAGTGAACCTAAGGAAGGCGCCGATGTCGTTTATGAAAAGAGAAAAAAGGAGGGGGCCCAACACAGATCCCTGCGGAACACCAGATGTGACGGACAGCCAGTCAGAGAATACTCCCTCAAGGTCAACCACAGCCTGAAATCGACCCGTAAGATAAGAGAAGATTAACTTGAGAGCAGAATCAGAAAACCCCAATCGCCTAAGTTTAGTTAACAATAAAAGATGACAGACTGTGTCGAAGGCCTTACTGAAGTCGAAAAGGACGAGGATAAGCACCTCACCTAGATCAACAGCGTACTTTATGTCATGGAATAATCGCAATAAGGCTGACTGGGTGGAATAACCCTTGCGGTATCCAGACTGACGATCGTCAAGAATATGATGAGCTTCTATAAAGTTCGTAATTTGCCGATGTAAAATCTTTTCAAACAATTTAGAGAGTTCGCACAGGTTAGCTATGGGCATAGTGTCTGAGGGAGAAGCTGGAGATTTGACCTTGGACAATGGGCGAAGTATGGCTCGCTTCCACAGGGGCGGAAAGTGACTGAGTTTAAGGCAACTATTGTAAAGTGAGGTTAGCAGATTACCGATAAAAGGCGAGGCCACGGCTATGGCATAAAGTGGTAGTTGATCATATCCTGAGGCTAGAGAAACGGAAGATGAGGAGACAAGAGTACATAGATCGTCACTGGTAATCTGAGAAAAACTGAAAACCGGTGCATCCGGCACTATGGATGAGGTAATATCGGAAAATTGAGTTAGAGAACATGGAGGAAAACAGTTGGAGATAGAGGCATAATGAGCATTGAGAGTGTCACGTGAAAAGAAGTTTAGCGGCGAGGATAAGGGTGACTCAATGAGGCCAAGATTGGTAAGCTCGCGCCATAACTTAGACGGATCAGAAATAGGGCTTAATCTCGCCATATTAAAGTGCTCTCTGGCACGTCTCAAATCATGAGTAAGATCATTCCTGTACCGCCTATAAATATGAAAATCTAACACGTTACCAGATCTACGAGCGATATTATATAAACTATTGCGATGCCGAATTCTGCGGGCAAGAACATCAGTGAGCCAAGGCGCAGATGGACGAGTCACACAAAAGGTTCGAATAGGGGCATGCCTGTTCAAACTGGAAATAAAGTCTTTGACTACGGTATCCAGGATGCCATCCAAGTCGGACTCACTGAGATCCGCACCGCCAAAATCCTCTGCAAAAGAAGAAGACAACATTGAGGTGAGAGTCTCAACGAATTTCTGCTCGTCAAATTCTTTGTAACTCCGGCGAATCAAAGTACGCCTCGCGGGGGACGGAACAACAAACGAATACGTTAACTCAATAAGGTCATGACCATTAATGAAAGGTACATCAGACCTACGATAAGATAAGACCTTGTCAAGACTGTCGACGATAAAAACATCAAGCCATGAGTCGGAAGCAGGAGTATGGTAGGTCGACTGCGACTCCACAATGTGGAGCGACAATTGCGCAACCATGTCTCTGAGGTGACAGGATTCATATGTTGAAGCAAGGAGATTGCAGTTCAAGTCACCCGAAATAATGATATTCTTGTAGTTGTGCATAACAGAAGATAGAGCGTCAACATATTTACTAAAGTTCCTTCCTTTCGGTCTGCGATACATCGATGTAAAAAGGAGAGGCTCGCATGCGTCGCCCCGAACGTCGAGAATAAGATATTCAGGTTCGTTAGAAAAGGACGTGGGCGACGCCGCCAAAACACGCGCTCGCAGCGAGTCGTGGATATAACAAGCAACGCCCCCTCCCTCCCTGTCCTCTCTGTCAGCACGTAACAAGTAAAAACCTGGAATGCGAACCAGGTCATCAGAAATATGCGAGTGCAGCCAGGTCTCTGAAATCGAAATAATGTGAAAAAAATTTGACGCGATGAAAGCCTGGACCGACTCAATATGGGCAGGAAGGGAGCAGGCATTGAAGCATGCGATCCTAAGATGCCGCGAAACCGAAGGAAGCACATCCGCCTCTACAGGTCAGTGAAGCTGCACGAGATTAGCTTCAGAGGCTATCGAGATTGGAGGCAGACCATTGTCCTTACGGACAAAAATCCGTCCATCCCTACTCCATACATATTTATAGGCCATCTGCCTAGCTCTGACTCTCGTCCGACGCAACAAATTGTAAGTGTCGGAGGAAAGAAGTTCATTGACATAAATATGCCCGGAAATATCTTTCGAAAAAACGTCGTTGACGGTAAGTCGGCGTTTACGGCGCACAACTCGCAGAATATAACTAGAAATCTCACGCGACTTAAGTGCTACAATGATCGATCTCGAGCGTCCTGCGGAGTCAGCACGAAGATCAGAGTCAGGAACAGAGGCAGGGGCCACGTCACGCACCGTGGACACACTCCTCCGTCCTACATCGCGAGTCTCAAGAACATCGGAAGCCAGATGAGAAAGGTCGAGGGCACGAAAAACATTGGCGACAAGCTCATCAGGCACATCAGTGAAAATGCCAGAAATGCCAGAAATAATAATGTCCGACGTTCGAGAGACCCGCGATGCAGCAGACGACACGGGGTCAGTAAGCTGAGAACCGACCAATTGCACATCACGAGCCTCCAACCGCGCAATACGATCACCATGATCCGACACAATTCTGAGAACCTCAGGTATTTGATTCAATTTTCGCTCGAACTCCGCATTGACAGATTCCTGGTGGTTAATAAATGCAGTGATCCTCTTGTCGGACTCGTCGAATCTGGCGGTGATCTTCCTATCGGATTCGTCAAGCCTAGCAGCAAACTTTTTCTCCGATTCATCAAGCTTCGACAAAATTGACTGCAGCAGCACGTCAGTCTGTGGCTGCATGCTCGAAGAAGAAGCCATGTTCACCAGGTCAGAAGGTACTGCACACCTGTCTAGTAGCGGCGTAAGTGGCAATTCAGGCGACTCCGCTAGGGCCTTGCAGCAGTGATCAGCGTATTTTGTTAAGGAATACGACCTGATACAGCCGGGGTGGAACACTTTGTTGCATTCGCATGCAACCGAAGTAGTTGCAATTGATTTCTTACACTTGTAACACTGCATAAGTGATACTTTGCTCTAATTCCAGATCGAGATCAAAGAACAATCGAGTAGAGCAATCCAGTAGAAAACAGATGGTAATACGTTCAAAAGCTGCAGATGGTAACAGGTAGTAACACGCGCAGAAGCCCACAGATGGTAACTCGTGCGTAGAGCAGGTGTGAAAACAGGACAGGTGAAGAGCAGAAGCATGCGCAGCAAGGGTCCACGTCGATCCAGATCGATGAGGCGAAAGTGAGGTTAGAAAAGGAAAAGATACTTTGCCTCACGAAAACGGGGACAGAAGTTGCAAGAAGAGAAAGATGCACTATCAATCCCCACAAGCAACAAAAAACATGCTCGATTCTGAAACAAGAATTGCCCGAAGGCAGCTTGCGGCAGAGATATGTTCGGTTAAAGCAGGAGCAACAGAACAGACGCGCACACTGTACTCACCAGAGAGAGAGAGAGAGAGAGAGAGAGAGAGAGAAAGAGAGAGAGAGAGAGAGAGAGAGAGAGAGAGAGAGAGAGAGAGAGAGAGAGAGAGAGAGAAGAGAGAGAGAGAGAGAGAGAGAGAGAGAGAGAGAGAGAGAGAGAGAGAGAGAGAGGAGGGAGAGAAAAAACAGAAAAAGATAGAAAAAAGAGAGAGCAAGGTGAAGTAGAGAAAAACAGGAAGAGAAGAAAGGAGGGAAGGGGGAGGGGGGAGAAAAAGGAAAAAATGGGCAAAATCAAATAAAAAGGGGAGTTAAAAAAAAGAAAGCAAAGAGAGAGGAAGAGAGAGAGAGAGAGAGAGAGAGAGAGAGAGAGAGAGAGAGAGAGAGAGAGAGAGAGAGAGAGAGAGAGAGAGAGAGAGAGAGAGAGAGAGAGAGAGAGAGAGAGAGAGAGAGAGAGAGAGAGAGAGAGAGAGAGAGAGAGAGAGCAAGAAGAAAAGAAAAAAAAGACATTAAAAAGAGGTAAAATTTTTCAATAACATTAAATTTACATATATAATAATCATTTCTTATAAATTTCCTTTCAACAAATTATTTGTAAAGAAGAGAATTAGTTTTTTTTTACAAATTTAGCTTTGCCTATTAATTAATGAAAATTGATACTATGTTGTACCTTCTTGATTTATTTGTTGCAGGACATTACTGTTTACTGGTACATCTTCAAAAAAATTGAACAAAACTGTAATTATTTATGTACATTTCTTTTTGGATGATTAAAAATTAAAGCAGAAAAGTAAATAAATACCAGCTAAATGGGTTCCGACAAGGTAAGTTTAAACTATTTTCTTATACATATTTACATATACATATACATATATGTATATACATACGTGTATATACATATATGTAGACTACATACATACATACATACATACATACATACATATATATATATATATATATATATATATATACATATATACATATACATACATATACATATACTGCGACGCTTTTTCCCCCGGTCTCGCAATCCGGCGGAGGGCTATCGTGGATTGGCGGCACACGCAACTAATTCCGACACCAAATAATTGGGCGCCAGGTGCGACGGATCGCACCACCGAACACTAACAGATCCAACGCGATATCCCGGACAATACCTCAGGGTGTAGTTCTCTTTCTGGGACTTTGGAGAGAGGCGTCACGCAATCAATCACACACAAAATAAGAATAATAGGATAACATATAATATATTTCGTCAAATGGAAAACACTTGCAACAGATTGTTCGTTAAAGTCGGTGCTGGTATGATAGTTCTGAGCACCCCGCATTCGGAATCAGATCACGCGGCAACGAGACGTTATTGGCGGCGGATCGGCGCCGCGGCAACGAATTAACTCGAAGATATGATGTAAACTATCGTCAAAATGCCGGACGACTGACGCACAAATACCGCCTAAACAACGCAACAACCGGGCGCGAAAATGTCGGACAGAGTGACCCTCGGATATTCGGGCAAGGGCACGCGAGACTGCCGAATACTAAATAACGGAGATGCACGCACGCGAGAACAGATCAACGCAACAGATAAACGCAGACGCACACGAAAACTTAACATAAGAAACAATTAGTTAATAAGGGTAACGCGGTACCTTGCTTACGCGACTTTACGCCACGTGGCCGACGAACCGAATCGCCGCACCCTCGGTAGCGCACGCAACGCGCACCCGGGCCACCTCGATTCCGCGCGACGCAAAAGTTATGGGCGATCTCGCCGCGGCGACCACGCCGGCCGGCAAGGGCCCCCGAACACGAAATAAGGACTCGTATCGCGGACGATCCCGCGGCTTGCCACGCAAATCCCGTATTCCTTTGCAAACACGGAGATTCCGCGGCCCCGCGCCGATCCCGTCGATCTTTCCGTCCCGCCAAGCACCAAAATTCGCCGTCCTCGAGGTCCCGGATACGTTACTCAACGCGAGGGCGAGTGCCCTTCAAATTACATGACCACTCGCGACTCGATTACTCTCACTAACGTGGCCGAAGGCGACACGCTTACTAACCCTAACACAGTGAAACGCGGCACGATTACGAACATTAACACTCTGAAACGCGACACGAGTTAACACGATTACACAATGAAACGCCACGCGACTGTCGGCCGTGACGGTGCTCCCGGGGAGGGCACGATTGGTCTCTACGCACAGGAGAGTTCACTCTCGGCAAGGCCCTGGCACGATTTCCACACGAATCTATCCCGCAGGCGAGCGCAAGGTAACGCACGCTCTCATGTAGGCGTCCACAGGTAACTCCTGCGGCGCTCAGGTAATCGGTGCGTGCCTGGGGCCAGTGCCTCGAGCGAACTCTCTTCTCTTAACGCGGGGACGCCAGGGTGGTGACCTTACAATGCGTCGCAGTATCTCCTTCGGTCCGGGCAGCTCGTAAGTCGGGCGATGCTCCCTGGTTCCTCGCCGGCACGACAGTGACGGAAACGATGGCCTGCCGGGATCGCGCCGGTTCCCCGCGCCTGCGCTGTGGCGTGCCGCTCGACCGGATTGCCGATCCTAGCGCTCCCGGCGCCTAGGCCACCCGTGCGCCGCTCCTTCCGGGGGCGCCACTCCAATGCTAGGGCGCTCTCATCGGCGCCTCAGCTTCCCGCGCGCCACCCCTTTCCGGCGGCGTCGCTCCATCTGTCTCCGACTCGGCGCGGGCTTTTCAAATCAACCGGCTGTCCGGGCCGCGATGATCGAGCCGGCGTTCGGGGTCAGGCTGGCCGGGCCTTTGCCCCGTCTGCCGGCATCCCCTCGGTGTGACGGCCCCAGGGCTGCGCCTTTCCCTGGACCGCTCCTCGGCACCCTCGTCTGACTGCGTTTCGTTCGGGGCGCCTCGGGGTCTACTTGGCTGTTATCTCGCCGCGGTTACGACCGAGTACGGAGTAACTTCCGGCCGGCGACACCCATGCACTTGCGGGGAGGTCCGGGCGATCCGACTTTTGGCCATGTTCCCCCAGCCGTCTCCTTAATCCTCTGCCCTTCCTCGTTGCGGCTCCCGGCCGTTACAGGTCGATTCCAGCCACCACCTGCGATCCCTTAAAAACTTAACAGCTAATTAGACCAATCAGTTATAACAAATCGCCCTCCCCTTGCCCTAACAAGGGGGCACCCCCGAATTCCCCTCGGCCGAGCCCGTCCGGGAAGCAGACGCGACTTGTCACGTCACAATACATATAGATATACATATACGTATACGTATACATATATGTATATGTATATATATATGTAGTCTGCATATATACTTATGGTAAAAAAATTGTTTATTTTATATAATTTTATAGATTTATGCTTACGTAAGAAGAATTTTTAAAGGGACAAAAACTTATTTATTATTATATCAAATTATGTTCAATTAAACATGATTATATATGTATAAATCATTTTTTCCCTTCAGAAATTTTTTCAATAAAAGCATGTGTAAATCTATAAAACCATATAGAATTTTTTGAATTATATTTTATTGATGCATTTATATGAAAATGTATTCGATAATTCATCAGAGAACAACTCAGGATCTTCAAGCTCCAGTAGTGGCTGTAGTTCCAGATTAAACTCCTTTTCAAGAAGTTTATCCAATAGTTCTGTCAGCTCTTCAGCCAGTTCCAGAGATCGACGGAGAAAGAGAAGTTATAGCAAAAGTGCTGATGCCTCATCGAGACATGACAATAAAGAGAAGAATAGGGATAAAGAAAGAGAGAAGGAAAGGACAGAAATCGTGATAAAAAAAGGAGGAAAGGAAACAATGCTATTTCCGAAAAAGCTAAACAAAAATCAACGATCCAGGTATCGTATCTGTTATAAAATTGACTCTTTTTTAATTTTTTTGGTTTATATTTAATTTATCGAATTAATAATTGTTTTTTTAAATTTGCAGATTGTTCGAGATTCCGTTCACGTTACACCATCCGCTCAGATGGCAGTATCGACCGGACATGACCGGCCGGAGCAACGCGGCAGGTTGCGCAAGCACGGGCGCGCTCGTCGCCGTCTTCTTCCTCGCGATACACACAGTCGTACTAATGGCCGCGCATTGACCTGACGTGCGACGAGTGCTTTCACTTACTTGAGGATTACTTTTGAATGAAGTGTCTATCAAAGTGACCGAAGGTGCCTAGAGACTCTCTTACAGTGTAAAGCGACTGCTCATCTAGCTCAAATCAGGTGCATCAACACGACGACTCAGACTCACACGGGCGCGAGTGCCGACCGCCACGTGTCACACCGGCTCACGGGCAACTCACCACAAGGACAGGCAATTAGTACAATTGTCTAGCCCGCTCACAGACATTATAACGGACCTCTCATTAATACGCCGCTCATCAAATCTCAGGTCAGATGTATATTTTTGACGGATTAAAGACGGCTCAGACTGTGGTCTGAGTTACACATAAAAGTGCCAGAGTAATTAATTAACACCTTCCACGCGCGTCCTTCTCATCCCGCTTCCATCGTCGGGAAATACAGCGATTTCGCAAACATTTGGTCCTTCGAGCCGGATGCGTGGAAATTGAAAATGTAACTCAGACACAGATCATGTGAACCGGGCATGCTTTTACGACATGCCACGTAGACATTATCGCGCGCTTCCGCGAGTGAAATACAGACATTCTCACGCGCGCTCGCGAGTGTTACACAAACATGTTCACGCGCTCTCGCGAGTGTCATATAGACATCATCACGTGCTCAATACATGATCTTAACGACTCTCGATTCGCATAGTGTTTTTCTCACGCTTCTCTCGAACGTTCTCGTTTCGTGCAGTATTTCTTACACGTGTCTCGACATATCTCAGGTCTCTCATCGTGCGCATCATAGGAACGGCTCATCATGACGGATCCCGCCAAAACTGTTACGGGCGGAAAGACCCCGCCATTGCTTGATCTGCCGGAAGATAAGCGTACATCAGAGCGACACACTTCACCGGCGCGTTTGTCCGCTGAGCTCACGTTGAAGGTGCAGACGCAGATGAACCGCATCTCAACGATACGGGCCATTGGCCAAACTCAAGGGCGCATTGGCGGAGAGGCTCACTCCGAAGACAGCGTCTGAAACGGCGCCATCCTCACAGTCTCAATCAAGACTGCCGGACATCAACATTCCAGATTTTGAGGGCGTGTACGAGACATGGCCCACATATCGGGATCTCTTCAAGGCTGTCATTTATGACAGCCCACGGCTCACCGACGTGGAAAAGCTCCACTATCTGCGGCTCTCATTAAAGGGTCCGCCTGCTCAGCTTATTTCCGGATTGCCTCTCACCGCCGACTCACTCAAACCATCCTGGGAGATGCTCGTCGATCGGTACGAAAACAAGCGCCTGCTCATTCAATCGTATCTTAACCAGCTCTTTGCCAGCTCAACACCGGTGCAAAAGAACGCCGCAGCATTGGATAAACTGCTCACCACATTCAAGGAAGGAATCAAGGGCCTTCAAGCCTTGGGCGTCTCACAAGACCTTGGAGACTGCATCCTGGTGTACCAGCTGTCCAGGCAGTTAGATCGCCAGACAAAGGAGCAGTGGGAGACATCCCTAGGAGCTAAGCGCGAGTATCCAAAGTTTGAGCAGCTCGAGCAGTTTCTCACCTCTCGAGCACGAGCACTCGAGAGAATAGAGTCCACGGCCAGCTCGGGAAGCGCGGCAGCCTCAACGTCGAGGCGTCCCTCGACAGCTCAACATGCGGCAGTTCAACCAGCCCGCACGGAACCATCTGACAGCTCAACGGTCTATCCGTGCGATTGTTGCAACGGCGCTCACTTTATTGTGACGTGCACAAAATTTAAGGACCTCTCACCGGGCGATCGACAAAAACTAGTCATCTCACGGAGGCTGTGTTACAACTGCCTCGGCCGCCACAATGTCCGCTCATGCAAGAGCTCAAGAGGGTGCAAAAAATGCACCAATCGGCACCACACAATGCTGCGTGAGACTCATCAGGCGAACTCATTAACGAAGCCAACCACCAGCTCAGCTGCGACAGCTCAATAGGAAGATGGTGCAATCGTTGCTCACTTTTTTTTGACCCGCTCATCACACTCAACATTACTCGCTACGGCCCTGGCTCAGATCCGCTCATCAGCTAATACGCAGCGCGTACGACTTCTCATTGATTCAGGTTCAGAACTTACCTTTGTTTCAGAATCTCTCATTCGCCAGCTCAACATCACTCGTCATCATTCCGTCATTCTCATCACTGGAATTGGTGGCGGAAGAGCGACGCAAACTCGAGGAGTTGCATTGCTAACGCTCCGCTCACTTCACTCAAGAACAGACGTCATTATTCAAGCTCACATTCTGCAGACGTTAACAAACATCCTGCCATCCTTCAACGCTGCACCACAGGAATGGCCGCATCTCACCAAGTTGACCTTGGCTGATTCAGATTTCTTAACACCACGGCCAGTGGATATCATCATTGGAGCGGACTCATATGGGCAGATCATCAAGCCTAACATCATCAAACAAGATCCATTGATGCCAATTGCACAACTCTCAATTTTTGGATGGCTCGTTCTCGGACCGGTCAATACATCATCATCGTCAGTTGCTACCGTGCATCATGCCTCGATTCAGGAGGGAGTAGATGCTCTCGACGAGTTGCTAGCGAAATTCTGGACACAAGAAGAAGTACCTACAACCAACCATCACGAGCTTACTCCTGACGAACAAAGATGTGAAGAATATTTCAAGAGCACGGTTTCGCGGGACTCAACAGGTCGATACACAGTGCGAATTCCATTAAAGTCATCACCTGATACTCTTGGTGATTCGTATCTTACTACACATCGATGTTTGAAAAGCTTGCTACGAAGACTCTCACGAGATGACAACTATCGACGTCTCTATCATCAGTTCATGACAGAATATCGAGATCTCAATCACATGAAGAAGGCATCACCCGTTTCCAGTCAGCACACCCAATACTATTTGCCACATCACGGAGTGCTCAGACCAGACAGTGCAACCACAAAATTACGTGTGGTATTCAATGGCTCAAGTGCATCTACATCCGGCCGCTCACTTAATGATCTCATGCACACGGGAGCCAAGTTGCATTTAGACGTCAGCGATATTCTACTCTGGATTCGACAATTTCGACACTTAGTTGCCACTGACATCACAAAAATGTATAGGCAGATCAACGTGCATGAAAATGACTGGAATTTACAGCGGATTCTCTGGATAGACGAACTGCTCAATGAAGTGTCATATCATCTAACCACAGTCACGTATGGTACGAAGGCCGCCCCATTCTTGGCGGTACAAACACTGCTGCAATTGGTGGAAGATGAAGGCCACAAATTTCCCCTCGCAGTGCCGTCCATCCTTCAAGGTCGATACGTCGACGACATCTTTGGAGGCGCTGACACTGTCCAACAGCTAATTAAAATTGCATTGCAGCTACAGAACTTGTGCATGGCGGGCGGTTTTCCATTGGCCAAGTGGCACGCGACTCATCCAGATGTGCTCACTGCGATAGAAGCAGATAAGGACCAGGGCTCACAAATTGCATTTGACGATTGCGAAACCAAAATACTCGGATTAAGATGGCTTCCTCAAAAGGATTCATTTACATTCTCATCAAAGATCTCGTCGCACACCGACCATCTCACTAAACGCCTCGTTTTGTCTGAAGTGGCTTAGATATTCGATCCACTAGGCTTTGCATCACCAGTAGTGATCAAGGCGAAGATGCTCTTGCAGGAGCTTTGGCTTCATAAGCTCCAATGGGATGAACCACTGCCATCCCAGCTCTCATCACGGTGGCTCACTATCAGAAAAGAACTCACCAGCTTGCGCAAGATCTCAATACCTCGGTGGTACAACACATGGAGTACCTCGTCAGTGGAATTTCACGGCTTTTCTGATGCTTCTCAATTGGCAATGGCTGCAGTCGTATATATCACCGTCCACGGCTCGAATGGCGCCACGATTTCATTGGTGTGCTCCAAAACTAAGGTAGCACCGCTCAAGCGACTCACCATCCCGAGACTTGAACTCACCGCAGCACTGCTGCTCTCAAGACTCATGCAATACGTTCAAGCCACCTTGAAGTTGAACGTTACAGCAACTCACCTGTGGACGGACTCTGTTGTGACACTCACGTGGATCAAATCTCATGCATCGCGCTGGAAGGATTTTGTAAGAAATCGAGTTACTCAGATTCAAGAGCTCACGGAAAAGGCTCACTGGAAATACGTACCTGGCACATCCAACCCAGCCGACTGCGCATCACGGGGATTGACTACATCTCAACTCCAAAGCCACTCATTATGGTGGACGGGACCACCGTGGATTCTCAATCCTGAAACATGGCCATCTCAACCCGCGCTTTCGGACGAGTGGAGTGCACTTGAGGCTCGTTCTGGCATTGCGCTATTTGCAGCTGCATCTCAGACGGACTACCACTGGGACCTCATTTATAGGTACTCAACTTTCAATAAATTATTGAAAATAACAGCTCTTTGTTTCAGGTTCATATCGCTTCTGAGAAAGCGCCGATATAAGTCACTGGACTTGCACTCAGCTTTGGAGGAGGCCAGACTATTCTGGATTAAGGCTACTCAAGCGGCATACTTCACGCACGAGATCAAAATGCTCACGGCCAATTCGAGACTACCAACTACTCACGCATTCAGTCGATTGACTGCGTACATCGATGCTCAAGGGATTATCCGAGTTGGCGGCCGCCTCAACCAATCAGCACTAGCTCAAGACAACAAGCATCAGGCAATTTTACCTCGCCACTCACGGTTCTCAACCTTAATCATCGCCCACGCCCATTGGCGTACCCTGCATGGAGGAACACAGCTGACATTGGCTCATGTCAGGCAACAATACTGGATCATCGGTGGACGGGCTCCGGTGAAGTCTCATATCTTACGGTGTGTCGTGTGTGCTCGGCAGAGGGGGATCCGTGCTCATCAACTGATGGGCCAACTACCTCTCTCTCGGGTCACGCCGGCACGTGCATTCACTCATACAGGAGTCGACTACGCCGGACCGCTCACCATCAAGACATGGAAGGGACGAGGTGCGAAAACATACAAGGGATGGATCTGCGTGTTCGTCTGTTTATCCACCTCCGCAACTCACCTTGAAGTAGTCAGTGACTACTCATCAGAAGGATTCATCGCAGCCTTCCGAAGATTTTCAGCGAGAAGGGGAATTGCTCAGACCATGTGCTCAGATTGCGGGACAACTTTCATTGGAGCAGACGCCGCGCTCAAGAAAATGTTTCTCCAAGGCTCTCAAGAACATCAACGGTGTGCTCAAGTTCTACAACTTGACGGCACAAGATGGGAGTTAAACCCACCAGGCGCTTCACACATGGGGGGCAAGTGGGAGGCAGTGGTAAAGTCTGTGAAATTTCACCTGAGACGGACTATCGGGGAGACTCTACTCACGACGGAAGAACTCACCACGTTGCTTACACAAATTGAGGCCATTCTCAACTCGCGGCCTTTAGAACCGTTGAGTGACGACCCTGAAGACGTCTCAGCGCTCACCCCAGGTCATTTTCTCATTGGAGTTCCACTAACAACCATACCCGAACCATCTCTCATTGACCTGGCAACCTCACGATTATCTCGGTGGCAGCTCATCCAGCAGCATGTTCAACAATTTTGGACACAATGGTCGGCTCATTATCTGCAACGCCAGCAGGCGATATCCAAGTGGCATCATCCTAACAACAACATCAAGGTGGGCTCCATCGTGCTGCTTACCGACGAACGCTCTCCACCGTGCAAGTGGCCACTCGCCAGAGTAACGGAACTGCACCCCGGCAAGGATGGACTCACTAGGGTGATTACCCTTAAAACAGCCACCACGATACTCACTCGGCCAGTTGCCAAGCTTGCCATACTGCCTGTCTCAGAATAAAGGATAGATCAAGAGTAAGGAATCATCAACCATGTTGCTGATGGCGGGCGGAATGTTCGAGATTCCGTTCACGTTACACCATCCGCTCAGATGGCAGCATCGACCGGACATGACCGGCCGGAGCAACGCGGCAGGTTGCGCAAGCACGGGCGCGCTCGTCGCCGTCTTCTTCCTCGCGATACACACAGTCGTACTAATGGCCGCGCATTGACCTGACGTGCGACGAGTGCTTTCACTTACTTGAGGATTACTTTTGAATGAAGTGTCTATCAAAGTGACCGAAAGTGCCTAGAGACTCTCTTACAGTGTAAAGCGACTGCTCATCTAGCTCAAATCAGGTGCATCAACACGACGACTCAGACTCACACGGGCGCGAGTGCCGACCGCCACGTGTCACACCGGCTCACGGGCAACTCACCACAAGGACAGGCAATTAGTACAATTGTCTAGCCCGCTCACAGACATTATAACGGACCTCTCATTAATACGCCGCTCATCAAATCTCAGGTCAGATGTATATTTTTGACGGATTAAAGACGGCTCAGACTGTGGTCTGAGTTACACATAAAAGTGCCAGAGTAATTAATTAACACCTTCCACGCGCGTCCTTCTCATCCCGCTTCCATCGTCGGGAAATACAGCGATTTCGCAAACACAGATCTTCTTCCCTACATAGAAAGCGCAGAGAGCGTTCACCGATTCCTAGACTAACAAAAATACACATCGGTCATCTAATACGGAACGTCACCAAAGACCATGTCGTACAAATATTTCCGGCATATGATCAAATCAAGATAGTTGACTTTGCTTTAGATAAGTTTCATCCCAATCAGCTATATCGAATTTGAAACTGCGGATGAAGCCGAAAATACTATGAAACATGGATGGAGGTAAAATGCGATTCATATCGATTTTGTACTTAATAGACTATTTTATGATCATGTTAACGCATCTCGTCTATTCACAGGACAAATATATATATATATATATATATATATATATATATAGATGGCCAAGAAATAACGGTTGCTCCAGTATTAGTACCAAAGCCCCGACTATTGCCAATGCGACGCATGTCACCGAATATGGGAAACGCACGCCACCACGATGGGGTGGTTAGTCATAAGAACACCCCGCCACATTATCGCAGATGTCGTAGACGTTTGCCGTTTATGAATCGTCGTAGAAGCTCGCGATCACCACAGCGCAGAATAAAAACTCGGTCGCGGAACCCATCAGGAAATACTCGATATTGACGTACACCGTTGTTACACGAGATCCAGCTCGAGTAGTTCTCGATAATGTTTTTTTTTGTTTTCTCATAGAAAAAACTTTGTTTTCATGAAAAAAAAATTTTTTGGAGTTGCCGCTGTCAATGTGTTTAAAATGTTCTAAAACGTCAAGAAATTGCATTTTTAAAAAGTGTCTGTGTGTGTGTGTGTGTATGTGTGTGTGTGTGTGTGTGTGTGTGTGTGTGTATGTGTATGTACAGATTTGATGTCCGTGGTTGCTCTAACTTCCGTAAAATGTAAAATGATGAATTGTTTTAAACGATAGAGCATCATGTAAGGAAGGATGGGATTGTATTTGGTGACAAGCGGTAAAGGGTTTCTTTTTTTTTAATTTTCAAATTTTTGAGAAATGTCTATTTTCGCTGTAACTTCCGCAAATTTTGAGATATTGGTCTGTTTCAAATTTCATTAAAATTTTCAGTCTTTTCTACCCCTTTTTCATATATAACTCATTAATATTTGGTTGATTAGATCTAATTTTGTAAAATTTTTATGTTTGTACGCATTCTCTGATATTTAAAAATCTGTATCTCATGAAGTAATAAACCAAATCTCTCTTAATGAATTATATATGAAATAGGGGTAGAAAAGACTAAATTAAATATAATTAGAAAATTACAGTGTATTGATACTATACGATAATCTTTCATTAGTAAATGTTCAAAGAACGTTCTTTTCTATTTTCCGACAAATAAATTTTTAATTAAAAAAAATGGTGCAAATTAGAAATTTGCACGTTGCTTCCTCATCATTTCAAAGAGAGGAAATTAGAAATTAGCATATTGTTTAATCAACATTTAAAGACGCACACAAATAAGCTTCCTCTATGAGGAATCTAAAATAATAAATAGTAATTGCATTAAATAAAATACAATAAGAGGAGCTTTGTGTGCGTCTTTAAATGTTGATTAAGCAATACGCTAATTTCTAATTTGTACCATTTTTTAAAATTATATTTTATATATAAAATATTGTACTAGATATGATCATTGTTGTATTAGTTGTTCCACTGTACTGGAAAAGTAATCTGTAACAATTAAGTCTTAAGCTACATAGGCCTGCAACTCACCCTGAAATTTGTCACCGAACCGGTCATGACGAGGTAACCAGCTCTAATTATGAAATATCGAAAGTACATCGTGTGACAAGTAAATAAACGAAAGTTCGCTAAAGTTCGCGCGTCGGAACAATACAAAATGGCGTCTTGAACATAGGATTCTTCTCGATTTTTTTTCACATCTTTGGCTTGATAAAATTGAATTTATCAGTATCGAATTTTATTCAGAAAAGTGTAAACTTTAAGAATATGCATTATAAAATAGTCAAATATATCATTAATACAGTGAAATTTGGCGAAAAGTCAAATTTTTCGATATTTTTTTAATATTTTCTCTAATAAAACACGCCATAACTTTTTTGTGGTTAACTTTTCGACAAAAATGTTCAAATAAAAGTTGTAGAGCGTACTTTTTTACATAAGAAACACCTATAATGGTAGCTACAATGATGTTTAAACGTACGTGAAGAAATTTTAATTACGCACGAGGTTGCGTACTATGGCGATCCATAGTCATATATTATACCTCAAACTATGAATACATTTGCTTTCAAGTAGTGAAATAATTATGAACTAACCATTATTGTTATTCTTACTATTAGGACAAGCCGGTCATCGTATGGTGTTCCACCATTATTATTATTATTATTATTATTATTATTACTTTATAATTATTGCCAGAGCTCTTTTAGTTTCAATTATAAATCTACTTATACGCACAATACCACGGGAAGGATAAGAGTTGGACTTTAAAAGTGCATTTTTTTTAACTTTTTTTTATTTACTTTTTTTGTACTTTTTTAATTTCCTTTTTTTATTTACTTTTTGTTTTTTTATATTTTTAAAGTTTTTTTAATTTTTATGTTTTAATATATCTAATATATATTATATTAACACATTTAATTTAATATAATATTATAACGCGAAGAAACTTAATTCATCATCCTCACTCTCGTCATTAGAATTATTGCCACATTTTCCAGCACATTTGCAAATTTTACTGCAGGACAAATCAGCAGCACGGCAAGGACATGAAATTGATGTTCTGCAAGAAAAACTTTTTGAACTACAGTTACATATATATTTTTGAAGTAATTGAAAACTTGTAGGACCCTCAAAATAAACGGGAATCAGTTGTCCATTAATTAATTGCCATCCGTACTCTTTTGGATCAAGAATTTTAATGACTGGGAAATGAGCATTTTTCCACACATATACTTGCCACGTACATCTTTTTAAGTGTTGAAGAAAAGTAGGAAATGCAGGTGGCAGTTTTTGTAGAGATAGTTGTTTTAATTTTGCCAATGTAACGCGCATTTCATTTATATCGCTGTGTTTGTCAACGTGCTTTCTTTTTGTATCGTAAAGTCGAGAAATAATGATTTTTTGGTTATTTCCTGTTCCTATTGCCTGTTGCCTGGCATTGTGAAAGGGGCTTAAGGCTCTGGCAGGATCAAACCGCGAACGCAACGGACGGACGCACGCACGCAACGTTAAACGGAGATCATATCACGTATTTTTGGGCAGCATTGTATCTACCATTATAGGTGTTTCTTATGTAAAAAAGTACGCTCTACAACTTTTATTTGAACATTTTTGTCGAAGAGTTAATCACAAAAAAGTTATGGCGTGTTTTATTAAAGAAAATATTAAAAAAATATCAAAAAATTTGACTTTTCGCCAAATTTCACTGTATTAATGATATATTTGACTATTTTATAATGCATATTCTTAAAGTTTACACTTTTCTGAATAAAATTCGATACTGATAAATTCAATTTTATCAAGCCAAAGATGTGAAAAAAAATCGAGAAGAATCCTATGTTCAAGACGCCATTTTGTATTGTTCCGACGCGCGAACTTTAGCGAACTTTCGTTTATTTACTTGTCACACGAGGTACTTTCGATATTTTATAATTAGAGCTGGTTACCTCGTCGTGACCGGTTACTCGCATTTTAGAAGGCTTTTGGTGCTTGAGTTGCAGGCCTAACAACTACATCTATCGTAATGTTCACCGTAAGCGATCGTAACGCTCGTCGTAATCGCTATCGTAAGCTCATCGTATGAGTTGATTCAGCTTGAACTCTTTACGATTACGACGCTTGTTTGGCGTTACAACATAACTTAACTTGTCAACTTTTTCGACGTGTGAAAAAAATGTGTTTATAGATATATTATACATATACCGTTTATATATATCGAAAAAACCTAAGCATGTTTTTTTTGTAGTATTACGCATTTTATAAACAATATGTACAGGGTGTTATTTTGAGGTATAATACTACCACTATCTTTTTAATACATGTTAATAATACGACATGATCTTTTTAATCATGAAACTTACAAACTAACGGAAAAAGATAGGTATCCTAAATGCTAATAATTTTTCTAATGTAACAATAATAATACTGAAAATATATGGATAGAAATATATATAATAAATAATAACATAATTAATGATATACAAGAGTTTTTGTCGCGCATATCGATTTTCAATAATGGATAAATATTGTAACAAATACGTTTTACGTTCATTCAAAAACAAATTATGTGTACACATAATAAAAATTGTATGAATTAAAATTATGTGTATACACATAATAAAAATGCGGAATTATTTTTATGTCAGACATAATTTTAATGCATCCAATTTTTATTATGTCAAGACATAATTTTAATTCATCCAATTTTTATTATGTCCAGACATAATTTTAATTTGTCCAGTTTTTATTATATGTCTAGACATAATTTTAATTCAACGAATTTTTATTATGTCATGACATAATTTTAGTTCTGCCGCTAGGGAATTTTTAAGTCGATTCTTATGAATGAAGCTTGAATTCGATGTCTAGGTATCCCAGGTTGCCGATAACGGGTTACAAATAGTGCGCTTCCATAGTTTTCGGTGTCCAGGTGTAATAATATGTTGAATTCGATGTCTAGGTGTCCCACGTTGCCGATGACGAGATCCACATAGTGCGCTTTGTAGTTTTCGGTGTCTACGTGTATTAATACCTCAAATTCAATATCTACGTGTCCTACATTCGGATTTAAAGTTATTAATACACCTAGTCACCAAAAACTACGAAGTGCACTATGTGGACCTCGTCATCGGCAACCTGGAACACGCAGACATCGAATTCAACGTATTATTACACCTGGACACCGAAAACTACGAAGCGCACTATGTGGACCTCGTCATCGGCAACCTGGGACACCAAGAAATCGAATTCAAGGTATTAATACACGTAGCACCGAAAACTACGGAGCTCACTATCTAGACATCGTCATCGGCAACCTGGGACACCTAGACATCGCATTCAACGTACGATTACACCTGGACACCGAAAACTATGAAGCGCACTATCTGGATCCCGTCATCGGCAACCTGGGACACGTGAACATCGAATTCAAGGTATTAATACACGTAGACACCAAAAACTACGGAGCGCCTTTATGTGGACCTCGTCATCGGCAACCTAGAACACGTAGACATCGAATTCAACGTATTATTACACCTGGACACCGAAAACTATGAAGCGCACTATCTGTATCTCGTCATCGGCAACCTGGGATACCTAAACATCGAATTCAAGCTTGATTCATAAGAATCAATATATATTATATATATACTTAATTTAGCTAAATAGAAATCTTCCTTCTGACCGATAAGTTTATCGACCTTTAATAATTTACCTACTAGATCGTTCGAAATACGCGCGCGATATCGAAACTGGCGATACCTGCGCCGCCAGTGTCGAAAAAGTGAAAGGGACATTTTCTCTGATCACGTGATATATAAATATATAATGAGAGCGGTCGACGTAGACGACGTATCTTAATAAAAAATTTTCACATTTGGACTTTGCGTCGCAATATCTCCGCTCATAGGACACGTAGCGGAAAATTATATAGGAGATACCCCCCTTATTTTTACCCCAACTATCGATCAAGTCTACTTAGAACTTGATCCGTTCACTCGTTATCGAGATCTCAACATCTCGGGTACTCGCAACCCGTCGCGTCGCGTAAAAGAGTCACGGTGCGGTCTCGCTCCGCGTGTACTTGGTTCGAGACACTACCGTGTCTCTTGATATTGCGACGCTTTTTCCGCCGGTCTCGCTATCCGGAGGAGGGCTATCGGGGATTAACTTACCGAAACACTTCTTTCACTTATTATGGGCGCCAGGCGTGACCAAGCACGCCACCGAACACAAGACTATTACTACTTTATCCGCGAATTTGCCCGTAAACTCAGGGCTGGGCTTTCGGCTGGCGGGGATTTGGAGCGGGGCGATACGCAATTAGAGCACACACAGAAATGAAATAGAAATTAATATATTTGAGAAGAACATATTAGAAATAGCAACAGGACAAATAGAATATATGAAATAGAAGTGAAATCATAGACGAGATACGCGAAATCAGTCGGAATATGTACAATATCTACGGTAGCGCGATACTTAATAATTAAACAAGGTCACGAACGCGAATACTTGAAGGTCGCCGCAATACGACGAACGCGAATGTGCAGCCGGACGGCTAGCACACATACCTGACAAACACGCCAGCTTTGCGCGATATTAACGCGAGTATCCACGAACGCCAACGCGAATACTTAGAGACTACGTAAATCCTCCGCACAAGAGGAGTATCGCGAGAAAGCGCAAATCGAAAATAGCAGCGCAATTAACGAAGTCTTATCGCGAGTTCGACTCGACGATTTCGCACGGACGGAAACTATACAACGCGCGGCCACGTGCCACGTACACAAAACCAATGTGACTTTTGCCGACGGCACTCGGGCGTTTAGGATCCCGTACGCAACACGAAACACGAAATTAGGCGCGTATCGCGGACGATCCCGCGGTCAGCCACGCGAATCCCGTCTCATACGAAGTCCGGTGATTCCGCGATGCCACGTCGATCCCGACGATCGCAACCAACGCCAATTCCCGGTCTCCACAGCCCGAATGCGTGGCGTCACAGTAACGAGGTCGAGTGCCCTCCAAAATACCTGGCCACTCGGCACCCGCCTAACACATATATTACCGCGATCTTCCCGGCGCGACTCCCGTCGTCGCTAGCCGCCCGATCGCGCACAACACACAAAACGACACTCTACAGAAAACGCATGCACATGACTGTCGGCCGAGGCGGCATTCCCGGGGAGGGTCCCCTACGATCTCGAAGTACGGGAGAACTCACCCTCGGCGAGGCCCCGGCGCGAGGATCTTCGCGATCCTATCGATATCGAGATTAAAGCGCTCGCACGTGCCCTTCTCGGCAACGTCGAGGTAACAGGGATCTCCGGGGCCAACGCCTCGAGCGAGCTCTCGTTCCTACCGCGGAGACGCCAGGGTGGTGACCTTACAAGAGATTCGCTGCTCGATGCGTCCGGGAGGTCCACCGGGAGGCAGGAGATATGCGCTCCCGACAACGGCTGGCACGACAGTGCTGGGATAATGGCGGATCGGGCTCTCGCCGGCTCCCCGCGCCTGCGCACTCTGTGCGTTCCGCGCGCTCCCGCCAATCCGAGCGCCGTCTCTACTTGTTCGCGCCGGTGTTCCTCCGCGGCGCCTCCACTGCTGCGACGCTGTTGCTCGCGCCTCCGCCTCGGCGCTGTTGCTCGCGCCTCCATCTCGGCGACGCTGTTGCTCGCGCCTCCATTTCGGCGCGGCCTGCCCAAACGAGTCCGGCTGTCCTGGCCGCGACTCGTATCCCGGCGTAACGTGAGCCTGGCTGGCCGGGCCATGGCCACGTCGCCTGCACCCTTGGGGG
Source organism: Temnothorax ravouxi (assembly GCA_030770255.1). Lineage (NCBI taxonomy): Eukaryota > Metazoa > Arthropoda > Insecta > Hymenoptera > Formicidae > Temnothorax > Temnothorax ravouxi. Next base: position 125,275 of record JASTWP010000569.1, read on the forward strand.
CGACGGTCATGAGGACGGTACCTTCCTCGTGCCGTTCCGTTCGCCCTGGCCTTTTGGGCAGCTCAGGGCGTTCCCCCGGGCGTCTGTGGTTGTCACTGGCTGTTGTTGCCGAGCGCGGTGTCGTATCTCCAATCTCCCTGGGCGCCCGCCGGGGCGCACGGGGAGGCGCGGACGCGGCCCGATCTACAGCCACGTTTCCCAGCCGTCTTTTATTCCTCTGGATTTCCCTCGTTGCGGCTCATGGCCGTTACAAACGTGCTCCGGTCAGCCCTGGCAATCTTTCCTACAAACTTAAATGCTATTAAAGTTAATGTTCGGACCCTTCCCCCGCTCCGCGCGAGGGAGCATCTCCAAATTCCCCTCGGCCGAGCCCGTCCGGAGAGTGAACGCGACTTGTCACGTCACAATATATATATATATATATATATATATATACGACGGCTTCATTGCTTACGACCACGATCAAAGCGTTACGATAGATGAGTTGTAGCTTTAATAATGATAAGGTCCGCCAATGGCGATCATGAACTCATTTATATATATATATCATAAAAGCTTCACGTTTCGTCAGAGTACACTTTTGAAATATATTAATTTCGCAACACGTATCGATGGTTTTTCGTAATTAATACCTCCATTTTTTTGCAAACTATTATTTATAATATTTACGTCATTCACAACGATATTTATAATATAAATGAAAAATGTAGAAAGAATTAATGTAACTTAAAAAAAATTATATATATATATATATATATATAATTAATGCTATAATTTATAATTATTTCAATAATAATAATAATTATAATAAAATTATAAAGAAATTTATTTGTTGTGTACAATTCTTACATTTTTTTACAATCAAGGATTTATAAAATAAAGAGAAGAAAAAGAAAAAAAATAAAACTTAAAAAAATTAATTTTGATCGAGAAGTTGATGTGTCTTGAGTCGATATAGGAACTCAATTCACAAATATTTTAGCATAACTACAATATAAATTGTGCTACAGAACGTTTTCTCGTTCTTTTCTACTTTTACAATTTACAAGACAGCATATACGTACATACATGTGCAATTTTGGATACACTTTCCTTCTTAAAGATCTCTTCGGTATCAGCTCCCTGCGGTCAATATATAGCGGCAAAATTGTATACCATATAGTTGAAATGTTCCTGCGTGAGAAAACGAGAGAAAAGGAGGACATTTATAAGAGGACCTTTTGTGCTAGACAATTATTCCTCAACAGTGTCTGAGAATTATTATATTTTGAAGACGCGAGATTGTACATTTGAAGCATCCAAGTTAACGAAAGTAAAGTACAATAACATTCTTCGGAGAAATCTTTATTACGCGATAGTGCCCGATAGTGCCTGTCACACGTGCATATAAATACAGATAACTTTCTCGTTCTCTTAACTTTTACAACTTTTACAAGACAGCATATATACGTACGTGTGCGATTTTGGATATACCTTCCTTCTTAAAGATCTCCTCGGCATCAGCTCCCTGCCGTCAATATATATTTCACTATCACTATCATCTATCACGCGGCGATGGTCACCACTGTCACACTGTCACTATCTATTTTTAGGTTACCGCTGTATTCCAGCATAGATCGGTCTTTCTTAACAGCTTCATGCGTCTGTGATTGAGAAAGAAATCTGATAAGCTCTGTATACCAGCTCAATATAATGCAACATATATACGAATATGTATATACAACTTTTATAAAACACTCTTTGAAATAGTACAAGCGATAATAATTTTTATAATTACCTCTCTATATATCTTAAATGTGCATGAATTTTCTTCTAACTATATTTGTAATGTCATCAACTTTTCACGTTTGTTGAATATTTGCATCATGAGCACCAATATAGCTAATCCCATCAGATCTTCTCGAAAATTAAATTCATCGGTATATCTAAAATAAGGCAAATTTTACATAATGCAAAAACAGTAATTATTACTTACATCTGCTTATATATAAAATATATGATTACAAAGATAAATCTGTATCAAAAATCTATAGTTACTGTAACGTATACCTTAGATTAGATTTGTACGAGCAAGCAATAAATATAACTAACCTCGCGAGACACCACGCGAGCACACGTCATTGCGTTAAAAAATATTAATGTAAAATATAATTAGCCACATATTTTATATATATAATAGTGGATTATATATAATAAAAAATCCTACTAACCTCGCAAAACACACCACGCGAACACACGTCACATCAGGCGATATACGCGCGAAACTCGCCAAACTCGCCGCGATCTCAATCGCCGTCGTCACCCTGCGTGACGCGACCGAAATTCGGAATTAAACCATCGTATTTAATGGTGAGAGATCACATTAATATTAACCTCCTAACGACACGACGCGAACTGTCAAATCACGATTGATCAGGACACACACGCACGAAACTCGCCGAAACTCGCCCCGATCTCGCGATCGCCGTCAATCTCGACCGCGCCAGCCAATCACGCACGCGGAAAAGCGGCAACACTACGTGCGAGATATTTCGACTCGCACTGCTCACTTCTCGGTCAAAATGACTTTTTTTATTATAGACTAGCACACACGCGCGCTACGCGCGCGCTTTAAACTTTTTCCGTTCCATTCACCTTAAAACACTCATCCCACATCACCATTTCTCTCCGTTAAAATGTATTCCCTTTCTCATCCACTGTACCAATGTCCATTCGCCACCTCTCGCTTCTTTTTTCTCTCCGCTCACTTCACATATCTGTCTCTCCCATATTTTGTTTTCTTCTTTCTTTTTACTTCTCGCATAAGACTTACCACACTTTGCTGCCTCGGCTCTCATTTTTTCCTTACACTTTACATTGGTTATCCCCCCTCTGCTTTTACTTCTCCCATTCTTCCTTTTTCTTCACTAATTATCTCTTCTTCCATTTTTTTCAATATTTCTACCACCACCTCTAATTTCTTTATTTTTTACTTTATTTACTGAAAGATAATCTATCACATACTCGTTCTTTGTTACTAATTTTCTTATTTTTTCCTTTATTTATCGAAAGATAATCTATTACATATTTGTACTTCATTCCCATCTTTCTTTTTTCCACTTTACTCTTCACATTCTTTATCCCACTATACCTCCTTTGCTTTTCCTTCTCCCGCTCTCCCTTTTTTCTTCACTATCTCTTCTTTCATTCTTTTAATCTTTTTCACCGCCATTCTTTTTTTTATTTTTACCATCCCTAATATTTTGTTTTTATTTATATTTATATTTATATTTATCTGTTTATTTATTTACTTATTTTTCTTTATTTGTTTTGTTTTTCTTTATTTCTTTATTATTTATTTTAAAATATTTATCCCATTTCCACTATTTTTCTCTCTGTTAATTCATTCCTTTTTCTCCTCTACTATACTAATATCTAATCGTCACCACGTCCCATTCCTTTTCCCTCTCTGCTTACTTCACGTACCTATCTCTCTCATATTTTGTTTTTTTTCTTTTTTTTATTTTTTATATAAGAGTTATTACACTCTAATTTTTTCATCCGGTATCTCTTTTTTTCTCCCCTTCCTCAGCTCTCCATCTTTCTCTTTTTCTCGTTACTTTTCACATTCATTATTCCATTATCCCTCCTTTTCTTTTTCTTCTTTAGTTCTTCCTAACTCTTCACTATCTCTTCTTCTATCCTTCCACTTCGAATCTTTTTACACCTTCAATGTTTTTCACCTCCATTTTTCTTATTTCCACCACCCCTATAATTTCCCCTATTTTTTTCTTCATTTACTAAAATATAATCTATTAGTACAATCTTACCTTCCCCTTTGTGTGTCCACTTTTCTTTCTCATTTCCCGTCACATTCCGTTAAATAAATTATTATTATTTTTAGATAATTAAATTAATTTATGTAATTAAATAAAGTCGATTTAATTCCGGGGAGGGAAGGGTTTTAATGTTCCAACAATAGCTGTGTTTCAGTCAAGTCCGACAAAAAATCGGCGCGCAGTTAAATAAGTTGAAAAAATATATGTATACATACACACAGAAATTAATATTAGGCTGTCAAAGATCTAAGCTTGAACCGTATGGCATTTTATTCTAATTTGATTGTATATTGTAACGGTTCTACTTCTCTTATTATTTTTTTAAATATTTTTTATAATAATTTTATTTTATTGCTAATTATAAGCATATTGTATGTTTTTTTTCTAATATGCATATTTTTTTAAGTTACAAAAAATATAAAAAATGCTATATTATAGTAAAATAAAATAATGATGTTATATTTTTTATAAGTTCTAAAGTCTGTCAGCAACTTTTCGGAAATATTACAAATGCAATGTTGTATGTAAAACACTCAAAAATATAACGCGTGCAATGTAAACGTAATAATAGTTTTATCATGTATCAGAAATGTTTCTAAACCATTACATCTGCAATATTTCTTTTGCAATATTGTAGAAATTCACTGCCTGCAATTCAATTTTTCATTACCTACGCAATCTTTCAGAAATTTTTCAGTAATATTTTAAATGCAATGTTGCGTTTGATATGTGACAGAAATATTATTCGTGCAATGCAAACACGTAATATTACTTTTATAATGTTTCAAAAATATTTCTGAAATATTGCATCTGCAACATTTTTTTGCAATATTACAGAAACTTACAAATATTGTAAACAACTTTCTGAAAGATTTCAGAAATATTGTTAATGCAATATTATAAAAAACATGATGCAGGTACATTTCTGAAATATTTCAGATGCATAGTTACAAATGAAATGTTAACGAAATATTTCTGCACCATTTTTGAATATTTCAATATTTCAGCAACACAACATGCCGAGTGGGTATATATATATATATATATATATATATATATATATATATATATATATAACTGCATTATGTATAAATAAGATCTAATTAATATTTATTGATTTACGCAATCTAAATTCAAATCAATTTTAATTTGACAATACAAACTAAAATTAATAATGAAAAAGAAACCACAATAAAACCAAGTACATCTCTGAAATATTTTTGAGCAAGATTAATATTTCCTTTTTTAGCTTTTTATAACATTAAATAATATATTTATAATACCCTTCATCGTGCGAGCCGAGCGCTCAATATTCTCTTCTTCGTTCTCTTTTTTATTTTTCTTTTCCGGCGGTCCTGCAACTCTCTAAGAACGAACGGCACGTATGTAGGTCGCTCTTTTCGTGCGTGGACGACGTTGATCGTCTGGTCAAAGCAGCGTCACGTTAACGCGCGGCGTTGCACGGACGCGCGCTTTAACGAGGCGCTGATGCGTCGCTCGGGGTTGTAATTCACGGGGTGCAAGCCGACGTGCCGTCATCCGGACACCCGCGAGAGGACACCCTACGGCATACTAGGCCACCGAAATACGCAAATTCTCATCCGTTTCTTCTCCCCGCCATTACTTATGGTATGCTTTTGATGTCGAAACGCACCTTGCCATTCTTCTGTTTTATTTTCTCTTAGAGCGAGCCGCCCTTACGGGTTAGAGTGAATTTTACTTAAAAGACGTCGGTCTTTGACGTCGGTCGCGAAAGAATTGTAAATTAGGCTTCTCGATTTGAAGAATTATTGTTAAGAGACTTGAGAGACTTCTTCTCCTCTCCCTTTATGCACTTTCTAATGTTTTAATTAAATTTAAGATTATATAAATTATTTATATATAAATTTAAGATTAAATTATTATTAGGATAAGAGATATGTATACCGTAAAAATTTACTATAAAAATTTACTAAGTAATGAATGTACACCTTATACCTATTAAGACATTTATAATAGATGAAAAATGTCAAGTAACGTAAGCCAGATGCGCGTTCAGTCGCTTTAAAAAAATTCTCAGCCGTTAAAACGATCTATGATTATAGCGATGAATTGTATGATTTTTAAGGGGGCTTCGGAAACACCCCCTTTGCACACGCAGCACAATTACACAGAGGAAGACCTTATTTATGACGTCTCGCTCTCCCTCGCAATTATCAGTGCAGAGATAATTGTGTAATCGTTTGGAAAATGTGAACGGATCTATACCGTGTTCATTTATCATGTTGCATCCTTGAATCGCTATTCCTCACGACTAATTCGAGCCTCGAGAATATTCGGGCAGGCTGTTAAAAGAAAAAATAACCTTTAGAGAATAACAAATATAACGCAGACCGTGTTCATAGTGCGTCAGCCGTGTCAAAGTTGACGCAAGGGCCGTAAAACGTCTTCTCCTCTTCCAGGCAGCCG